>JAQZBX010054305.1:0-18681 GCA_029593785.1 Cabassous unicinctus
ACTTGGAAGGTGATGTCCACTCCACCTCCAAGTGAGAGAGGGCTTATATTCCATGGATATAGTGGATGGGATTATCTTGCCTTCAGCTGCAGGCCCTCTCCATTCCCTGGGATGGCTGTTGCCCATCGTCGTCTCCTCGCCAGGTTACTTGGATGAGTCCATTGAGCTGTAGAGTAGGAGTTGCAGCTCCACTGAGATTTGTTGGGAAGTTTTTCATTACTCATTCAATCTCTTGTTAATGGTCTATTAGGATCTTCTATTTCTTTTTGAGTCAGTGTAGGTAATTTGTGGTTTTCTAGGAATTTGTCCATTTTGTCTAGGTTACCTAATTTTTTGACATACAGTTGTTCATAATAACCTCTTATAATCCTTTTATTTCTGTGGGATCAGCAGTTATGTTCCCTCTTTCATTTCTGATTTTAGTTATCTGCATCCTCTCTCTTTTTCCTTTATTAGTCTAGCTAAGGGTTTGTCAATTTTATTGATCTTTTCAAAGAACCAACTTTTGGTTTTGTTGATTCTCGCCATTGTGTTTTTTATTTTCTGTTTTATTTATCTCTGCTCTAATCTTTGTTATTTCCTTCCTTTTGCTCACTTTGGAATTAGTTTGCTCACTTCTCTAGAGCCTTCAGTTGTGAGGTTAGGTCTATGATTTGAGATCTGTCTTCTTTTGTAAGCTTTTAGAGCTATAAATTTCCCTCTCTGCACTGCCTTTGCTGCATCCCATACATTTTGGTGTGTTCTGTTTTCATTTTCATTCACCTCAATATATTTCCTAATTTCTCTTGTGATTTCTTCTTGACCCATTGGTTGTTTAAGTGCACGTTGTTTAATTTCCACATATTTGTGAATTTTCTAGTTCTCCCCGTTGTTAATCACTAGCTTCATTCTATTGTTGTTGGAGAAGATACATTGTATGATTTTGATATTTTTTAATTTATTGAGACTTGTTTTGTAACCTAAAATATGGTCTATCCTGAGATGATCCATGTGCACTGGAGAAGAATATGTATTCTGCTACTATTGGGTGAAGTGTTCTATATATGTCTGTTAGGGCTAGCTGGCTTAAAAATGTCACTTAAGTCTTCTATTTCCTTATTGATCTTCTGTCTAAATGTTCTACACATTATTGAAAGTGTTGTTTTGTATTCTCCTACTAATAATGTAGGACTGTTTCTCTCTTAAAATCTGCCAATATTTCCTTCACATATTTGGGGGCTCTTCATTTTTAATTTAAAATTTTTCCATACCTATAGAACTGACCCTTAAAAAAATAAAAAATAAAAATAAATAAAAATAAGTGACCCTTTATAATTTTCTTCATTTAATTTTCTGCCCCTCTTTAAAGTTTTAATATTCAATATAGGCTATAGAACTTATTCACATATAAGTATAAGATAGAAAACTAGAAAAATAATTTCAATGTATTATAATAAAAATAATATTTCAATTTAATCACCAACTACTATTTACATAGATATCACTGTAACTTGCTCTCCATGCATAAAATATTCAAATAAACACATTATAATATTACATTAGTGCATGGAAAAAACAATCTGGGAAGCGGCTGTGGCTCAATTGGTTGGGCTCCCGTTTACCATATGGGAGGCCCCGGGTTCGATTCCTGAGGCCTCCTGGTGAAGGCAAGCCGGCCTGCGTCGGCGCAGTGAGCTGGCGCAGCAAGATGACGCAACAGAAGGAGACAAGCAGACACAGAAAAAACGCAAAGCAAATGGACACAGTGAGCACAAGCAGCAAGGGGGGGATAAATAAATAAATAAATAATAAAAAAAAATCTGATCTCAATCAACCCATTGACCACTTGGAGAGTGTATTTATGCCTAATATTAGAAGATGCACACACCTGACAAATGCCCTACAAAACAATATCTTATGTGGTGCAATTAGTTAAAGTGAATCACAGTTCTACCAAAATGATAGAGCTGTGTTGAATGGAAACATTTTGCACAGCTTCAGTTTTTAAAACTTAAAATTAATGAAAATGAAATAAACTTAAAAATGCAGTTCCTCAGTCACACGGGCCATATTTCCAGTCTGCACTAGTCACATGTGCTAGCCGCCACCCCTTTGGGTGATAGTTAAAGGGAAATGCAGGTCATTGGGGAGCTTCTTGAAAGAGAAGATAGATTTGCATGCATTGTTTGTTGAGGGGATGTTACTGATGGAGATGGATGGGGTTCTACACCAGGATGGACAGTGTCCCCGAGGAGACCTGAGGGCCTGGGATTCCAGGAAGACCAGACTTGGAGAAGAGGAGGGACATCTCTTCTAGGCCTAAAGCTGTCACTACAGCCTTCTGCTCCATCTCCATAGAGCCCCCTCCATAGTTCCCCACCCCCAGTCTCCTAAAGACAGTACATAAGGGACAGGTAAGACTTCCAAGACCATTACAGAGTATGGGGAAGCACTGCAAGATATTTTGAAAGAATAGACAAACCTAAGCTTTAAGATTTACTATGTGACTTTAGTCAAGTTATTTCAACTTTTGAGCCTCAGTTTCCTTATAATTGAAATAGGGAGGAAACTGCCTACCTTAAAGAATGGTGTGAGAATTAAACAAGATGATGCATTCAAAAAATATGCTTAGCATACTTACTGTCCCATAAAAAGCATTCAATTTCTCAAATCAGTTGATATGAATACTCCTCACCTATGTCAGAAATTTGCCTATATCTGCTCTCTTTGAGGAACCCCCAAGCTGTTCTGGGCAGAACTCACAGAAGATTAGTGGTGGACTGAAAGCATCATGGGATATCTGGACATCTTCTATTAAGCTTTCCTTAACCAATATCCTTTTAGGTAGGACCTTCTGCTGCTAAATATCCTGCCTCCACATCAAAACCTGTTCTAGTTTGCTAAGCTGCTCAAAGCAAATAAAATGTGTTGGCTTTAACCATGGGAATTTATTAGCTCACAGGCTTACAGTTTTGAAGCCGTGAAAATGTCCAATCCTAGGCATCATCAAGACGATGCTTTCTTCCTTAAGAATGGCTGCCAGTGACCGGACTCCTCTGCCACTTGGCAAGGCTCATGGCAGCATCTACTGGTCCCTCCCTTCTCTTCCTGGTTTAGATGCTTTCAGCTTCTTGCTTCTGTGGCTTTCTCTCTCTTTGTCTGGATTTCATTCTCTTAGAAAAGGCTCCAGTAAAAGGATTAAGACCCACCCTAGTGAGGTGGTTCACATTCTAAGATCCTATTCACCAAAAGATCCTATTTACAATGGGTCCACACCCACAGCAATGGATTAACTTTAAGAACACACTTTTCTTGGGTACATACAGTTTCACACCACCACAGAACCATACTGGGAGGCAAAGGAGGACAAGCAATAATTGAAAGATGGCCAAGTATCATAGTTTGGTATAATACATTCGGTCTGTGTTCCCCAAATCTCTGGTGAGTCACAAAGTACTTGAGATATGTCCCCCAGTTTTGTGGGTGGGACACTTTCCTAGAACCATGGGAAAGGCACTCTGGTTCTGTGGTAGCCAATTCACCTCAGAAACAGCCCAGCCAAGAGATGCCCAACATTCCTCTCTGCCCTGCCCCACAGTGCATCTCCCTACTATACCATCACCAAGCAAAGGCTTTGGGGGTGCTGAAGAGCAGAGAAGCTGTTGCCCCACAAAATTTCCTCCACCTTCTACCAGCCACTTTATTTACCTCCACTAATTGGTTGGAAGTTTCTAGTCAATGTATACTGCCATGTTTGTGGTGCAGTTTGCCTAGGAGTAAGTCAACACAATGATGTAAAGTTGGGTGTGTAGGATGATTTGGTGGCTAATAAAAATGATCAGGTCTTCATAAAGTCTGTGTGAGGTTGTTTCATTATGAAATATTTCAAATAGACAGTAAAGTAGGGAGAACAAAATCAGGCACTCTTGTCTCCAACATCCAGATTTAACAAATGCTCCCATTTCCACCTGTTTGCTTGATACGTTTTTAAGGAAATAAAATATCAGAGATGTAGTTGAAGTCCTTTTTATATCACTTCTTGAAGTTGCAGTGATTTTTTTTTTTTTTTTTTTTAACTTTAAAGGGTAGTAATAAGCAGCATTCAAAGGCACAGGGAAGTTTTTTCTTCTCACGTTGCTATGAACTTTAATTCGGCTAGTCAAAGGCCATGTTTTTGTGCCATTTTTCCATTTTTCAAAGACTCTCAAAGTCAGAATTGGAACTCATTGTGTTTTGTGAAAAGAGCAAATCTAATCATTTTCTTTGAATCTCCTACCTGCTTCAATCTAAGTTATTAGGGTCTGAAATGCCCAAAGACATCATGAAGGTCTTGTGAAATTTCACAAGTTGATATATTTGATTTTATATTTTATATCTCCATAGAGTAGCCATTTAGGGTTGCAAAAAATCCCTCAGTGCTGCTATTGCCCAATTGAAACTCTTCCTACTCAACTCACTTTTTATTCATTTGTCATCAAAATATGAATGTTTACTTTTCTACCAATATATTCAAATTTACATGAGATGAGAGTCCAGCAAATTTAATAAACATATTTTTTAGTTATTAACTAAATTTTAGTTGGAATCTAAATTTTTACATCCTAGAAGAGTGGACGGCCTGAAAGTTTCAATGTTTTTTTGTTGTTTTCCAAGGATCCATTTGACAAAGTAAACTTCCTCGCCTTCCCCTTAAATTCATTAATTCAAATTACTCTTTGATAAAGCACCATGCCCATTTTCAAAAGAAGTCACAATAAGCAAGTAATCTCTTTCATCACCTAGAGGTCAAAGAGTGAAACAATTCATAATCTTTCCAAGGTGTTTCCTTCCCAGAGTTCTTAAACCTTGTAAATTGTACACAATTATACTTATTTTCCTCTAACACAAGAATTCCTACAACACCTTCTACTTTTCTTAATTTGTATATTATAAATTTATTATAATTATCTGTGAACAAGTCCTATGTCCCTTTTTAGATATTGAGCATCTTCAAAGGCAGGTCTATATCTTATCCATTCTTTTTCTCTTTCATAGCACCTAACTCAGTACTTTGTACAGGGGAGAAGGAATGAAAGAATGAATGAATGGATGAACGAACAAATATATTGATTTGGAGACAGAGTCTCATTCATCTCCATTTGGTCTTGGTTGTATAGGAAAAGCTGACTACTTACAAGAAGCTGCTGTCCAGCAGCATGGGGTAGGACAAGGTGATAGTGAATGGTAGAAAGAATGGGCCTTTGGAGATTAGATTGTTGCCTTCTCCAATCCTAGCTCTGCCACTTGCTGGACAGGAAATCTTTGGTGAGTAACCTATTTTCCCTTAGCCTTGATTTCCCTTTCTCTAAAGTAAAGATAATATCTTGCAAAGCTGTATGACTATTAAGTAATACAACATAAGAGAAAATACCTGGCTTTCACAATAAATAAATAGTTATTACCCTATTATAATAATTTCTCAGTAAATAAGTAGGAACATTCGTGAGTGTTCCCAGAAAGGACACTTGCTCTTAGAAGGATGGAAGGTCAAGACTTCAGGTCTGGCGCTGCCATGGGCTGACGTGCTGTGCAACCTCAAGCAAGTCACTTACCCCACTGGACCTCCCTTTTCTCATTAGTAAAATGGAAAAGTTATATGGATAATCTCTTAGGTCTCTTCCAGCTCTATGATTTAGGAAATAAAAGTGTAAGGTGTCACATATCATCATAGTATATCTGGGTTGAAGAACACCAAAATTTCTCTTGTTCTTTTTAATAGCAACACAGTTGTCAAATTTGTAGTAATTACAGCTTCTAAGTTTTTATTCCCCCGTAAGAATCCAACTTTTAAAAAAAATCTATGCATCTTTCAGTAGAGTATTAAGTTGCCTTTATATGCGATATCATCCATCAAGCATGCCTTTAGTATATTTTTTCCAAATGAATGAATGAATTAATGAGTAATGCTTTAGTGGATGTTTGTCAAAAGTTCCAAAAATAAAATTTCATATTCCCTACTAGTTTTGCTTCTCTATAGACAGCCAACTTAGCTTCTTTCCTTCCAAAATTGGCTTTGAGTCACTGATATGATTCATAGCTTTAAAAAACCTGAAATTTTCCTGGCAGGAAATGAGCTAAGGAGCATAGTACGAAGTGAAAGGGACATGCCCCCCTCACTAAAAAAAAGTCTTTTTTTTTTTTTTTCATTTTCTAGTTCACATATGAAATGAGGAAATGTCAACAAGTAGCTTTATTCATTCTCATCTCTCTGATCACATTGGTAGAAATAGTAAAATCTAACGCAAAGTACAGAACAATCAAAGCTCCAGGATCCAAAAGGCACATTTTCCAGGCGTGGCTGGCCTCCCACTCCACCCCCGGATGAATCACTCAATAGGAGAGAAGCAGGGGAAGCTGAATAGACACTATGGGTAAGAAAAGGCACATCCAGGTTCCAAGGGATCAGAACTAGCTGATGTCAGACAAGGAGGGACTGATGGGAAAAGCAGAGATGACTATCAGAGAGAGATTATCTAGTGCACCCCGCCCTGCTGCTAGCCTTTAAGAGGGGATGAATGGCAGCAGAGCAAGATGCACAGGTGATGCCAGGTTCACGCAAGGAGGCCATGCATGTGCTTGTTGTGGAAGGTGTGCCATGTGTGAAGAAGGATCCTGAAAGGCAGGAGAGGGTTTCAGTTCGCTGCTTTCCATATCCTCTCTGAAACCCAAACTTCCTGTAATCTCTGGCAGTTTGTATGAAGCCACTTTGCCTTCCTCTGGGTTATTTTCCCGTGGATAATGGTATATCCTAGGGTTTGTCCAGAAGCTCATAAAAGTCAATATTTTAGGAAAGTAAACAAGATATGATGGGGGAATTTAACACTGTTAAATAGGAGTGGGTGATTTGGGCACTCGATCAAGTGCAAGGAGGTTACCTAGTATGCCCTCTACGATGTGGGGTAAGAGGGCTCTTGCCCTGGGCCCCATGCTTTAGAGGGCATGGCCACAGGGACACACCTAGCTGGAGCCCATGCCGTCCTGTCTAATCACACTCTGAGTGCTCCCTTCCTAAATGGGCTGAGCCCTCCTACAGGTCCTGCACTGGTCTCTCCCCTGGGTCTAGCCCAAGGCAGACAGCACAGCTAGAGCATACAGTGCTGGCTCTGAGGGCGGCCATGGGCCATGTTGGGGAAGTGGTAGAAGGTTGGTAGAACTTGTATGTGCAAGGCTAGGGTGCCCACGCATGCTCCACCTGCCACAAGACCCCCACAGTTTGGGATGGAGCCAGTGATGAGATGAGAAGAAGGGTGGCCTGGGGGTTGGGGTCTCCAGCCTGGGAGCTGGGGACTGGGGTCTAGGACCAGCTGTCCCCCTATAACCACATTTCAGCGTGCAATGCTAAGTAGCCCAAGAAGTCTAACTTTGACCTTACCTTCCAAGTATCACGAAAATACATTTTTCAGTGTAGGAAGACAGAATATACTTTATTTAACAATTTGTGAGCTTGGTTTATAGCTTTTGTACGTGTGATATGGTGGTCTCCATTTATAGTCTTGCCTGGGACATGCAAATGTTGGAAGTGGGGCGAGTACATCATGTATTTCAATCTGAGATTGGTTATTTATTGCTTTTATGATGACAGAGTCATTTGAATTTGGTCAGTAGTGAAGGATTGTTTCTTTGACACATATCAGTTTTCCAGTCTGTCAAAGAGATTGTTATGCTCCTTATCTTAGAGCGATTTTTAACCTAAAGTCAATAGTTCACAACAATACCAGAAGAAGGGCTATAGTTTTTAGTATAAATGAAAATAAAGTTGTCAAGTCAGATTATGGTTCAAGAAGTAACTCTTCTGACAGCTGCTTCTTTTATTTTAGTTTCCAGACTCTCTTTCCAAGTCTCTTTATGAATTAATAAACTTAATGAATTTTCTGTATTCAGGTTTATTTTAGAGAGAGCATTATCAAAATATTTTAAAATCTTAAATTCTATTAAAAAAATAATGATTCACAAAATTTCCACTAATTATTATTATAGCAACTATTTTGGGCTGCCGTGCTCACTTGTCTTGCTCTTTCACAAATCCTAAAACTACCAAACAGAAACCAGAGTCTTCTTAAATGCACCCTGACACCGTGCAAACTCCTGCCTTGTGGTCTGTGTCGAGCACTGTTTCAGGGCCTTAGTTGTCAGGAAGCTCATCATTACAGGCTCTTGCTCACGCTTCAGTTCTGACAGCAACCTTGGGGGGCAGCATCACTGTAAGCTGCCAGTTACCCCAAATAAAGATAGTTCAAAGTCTTTGTAAGAAAGAGCTAGAATATATTTTGCTTCTCTTAGCGTCACCATCATATTTATTTAGGCTTTGTGCATTCAATTAATGGCTCTGAAATAGCTATTAAATCCCATTGTCTAACTGGTTTAGTCACACGCAATACAGTAAGAAAGCCCTGAAGAGAGTGTAAGTTCACTCCCTATCCAAACGAGACCCAGCCCCGTAAGGTTACTTCTTGCCCAGGGGCAAACATCAATAGTCCCATACAAAGTCTTCAGAAGAAGGGGATGGGTCCTCTCCCCACTTCTTCTCATCCTAAGGAGCATATGTTCCCTGGGTATCTCCTTTCACAAACCCCAGGCATTGTCCAGTCTACTCTCTCCTTGACCTGAGGTACCATTTTGCCTTCCCTTTCTATGCAACACCTCTGGACTGCCCAGTGACCTTGCCTTGCCAGTACAGCCAGAGCTTTCATTGACTCCCACCTCCCACTGCTGGGCCACAGTCATGGGGTCAGAGCTGGCACCACAGACACTCCCCTGCCAATGACAGTCCTCATCCTGACGCCCCCCGCCCCCAGCCATCACTGATTCTACCACTGCCAGCTCTATTTGCCCTCTCACCATACTAGCTCCTTACAGAAGTGAGAAAAGAAGGGACCTCTAGGCTATGGGCTTTCTGCTTTGCACTGCAAATCCCTGACATTGTTCTCTCACTGGAGCAGAGTCAGTGAAGAAAGCCAACCATACAGAAGGGTAGGACGCTTCCATTCACCTTCTCTGATTAGCAGGCTGTGTGACGTCATCTCCTCCACGATGTTCTCTTAGCAACCTATCAGTCCCCTATTATAACGCTTAGCACACTCTACTTGTCTGTATCTCCTTGTATCTGCTTGTCCACAAGCTCTGTGAGGGCAAGGCTTGTATCTACATTGGAAACTACAATGTCCCTAGCACCTGGTCCTGCCACTCTGTCGGTACCCTGTGAAAGGGTCCCTAAACTGGACTGAACCCCAACAAGCAACAACTTCACAGGCATCTTTTCAACACTAGAGCATGTGTCTTCTCACCCTCTTCCCCTGCACCCACCGTGTCAACTTGGCCAGGCTATAGTGCCCAGTTACTTAGTCACTTAGGTATTGTGTAGCTGTGCTTACCATCTGCAATCAGTTGATTTTAAGTAACCCTCAGTATTGTGGGTGAGCCTCATCCAATCAGTTGAAAGCTTTGAGAACAAAACCTGCAGTTTCCCAAGGCAGGTAAGATTCTGCTTCAAGCTCATCAACTCCTGAGCTTCTAGCCTTCCCTGGCAAGATTTCAAACTCGCTAGCCCCCATAATCACAAGAGCCGATTCCTTAAAATAAATCTCTTTCTCCCTCTCTCTCTCTATGTATCTATCCATCCATCCATCCAGCTATTCTATTCTATTCCATTCTATTATCCTGTTTCTCTGGAGAACCTTGACTGACACACTCATCCACCTTGTCAGGAACCACCTTCCCACCTACAATCAGCCCTGGTCACCTGCTCCAGCGCTCCAGGCACCTGCTGCTTGTTCTAGGCGGCTGGGTTGCACTTTAGTCTTGGAAGCTGATGTTTTCACACAACTATTCACAATCAGGGCTGTGACCAGCAGAGCAGAGGGCAGTGCCTTTCTGATTGGGTGCACAAAGGACCTGGCACCAGCTCCCTGCCCTGGAAACCACCTCCACTGTAAGGGCATTAGCCTTCAAACTGGGGCTCCGCTGCACCCACCTGTCTGGGTTGGGTGGTGAGATGGGATCAGAAGTGGGTAATACAGAAATGGAAAAGAGGAAACCGAATAGAAGAGAGTTGCTCACAAGTTAATTCTTAACTCTTATTCCAATAAAGTCATAATTAACTAAATTATGAAGGGATAAGAAGGGATAACTCCACCTTTCCTTCTGACATTTGGCATTTACAGGTGATGCTACTCAGAACAATTCTTCTCTGCATTTGCAAAGTGACTGTACCTGTCCCAGCAAGGCCAGCCATCTTCCCAATCTGTGTAGATGTGAAGATTTGTTCCTCGGTTTGGGGCCACAGCTGCTATTTGCAGAACCCTCGCTAGGGTTTGTAAATCAGCCCTGACTCAGAGCCTTTGTGGGGGGTCTCCTCCTCCTGACCAACTTCGGCAGGGTCTTGGCTACATTCTTAGAGCCAACAGCTAGCACTATTTAATTGTCTTCAAAGGGTACTCAGAACTTTTCTTTTGCCTTTCAACTTGGTGTTCTATAGTTCACCAGATAGAACATAATGATATATTCCAACATTTCATTATTATTCCAATTACTATTATTCATTCAATATTACTCAGAATCACGACAATAGCAGGAGAGAGAGATGACTTTCTATTGATAAGGCAGAAAGGTATCGACCCTCAATTTACTCATTCAACCAACACTGACTATATCATACACATGCACTGGGTGGTGCTAAGTGGTGAGAATGGGAAATGATATGGAATGTAAAGAGACATAGTCCCCGATCTCAGGTAGCTAATAGTTTAAGTCGGGGGAGGACCCGAGTAAAGCAGCAATTAGAGCAAGTTTACTTGGTGTGTGCTATGATAGAGTTGGGTGTGGGGCATACTCCTTTGTATTCAGAGCGCAAAAAAAGGGCATCCAGTGAGTTGGGGTGGGGATGGGATGGGGTGTCAGGAAATGCTTCTAAGATTCAGGCTTAAGCTGAATCTTTTAAGCTATTTTTTTTTTTAATTTGTTGTGGCAGCAAATACATAACATAAAATTTGCCATTTTGATCATTTTTTAAAATTAGAGAAGTTGTAGGTTTACAGAAAAATCATGCAGAAAATAGAGTTCCCATATATCCCCGCATTATTAATACCTTGTATTAGTGTAGCACATTTGTTACAACTGATGAAAGGATATTATGATAATTGTACTATTAACCGTAGCCCATAGTTTATATCAGGGTTCCCTGTCTGTATTGCACGGTCTTTTGGTTTTTGTTTATTTATTTTATTTTTATTCTAGTAACATATAGACAATGTAAAATTTCTCCTTTTAACCACCTTGAAGTATATAATTCTGTGCCGCTAATTGTGTTCACAGGGTTGTGCTACCACCACCACCATCTACTACCAAAAAGCTGACTCTTAAAGGCCAAGCATGATGAGGAGAAGGAGAGGAAGAAGGAGAAAGCAGGGACTTCTGGGGAGAGGCCTCAGTGCATGCAAAGGCACAGAGGTACAAGAGCACGGTTCACTCCATGAACTGAAAACAAGGCTAGAGAAAGGGGGCAGGGTGGGAACGTGGGGGGAAGACGGCACCAATAGCCTGTAGCCAGGTCACAGAGAAGCTAGTGTGCTAAACTCAACTTAGAGGACCACAGCGTGACGTAGACTGTCCACTGTACTGGAAGGTCCACAGAGGGTGGGGAACGTGCCTTCCTTGTTCATTTCTGTATCCCAGTGCCTAGTACATATGGACTCTCAACAGATGCTTGTTGAATATGTAGATTAATTGATTAAATCCAAGCAGGGAGCCCTTTTTCAATGACAAGAACAACTTTAATTTACATTAGCATAGAGTTACTGAGAAATGGAGGAAAAATAATGTAAAATACAAAGACTTTCAAGAATACACACATACAGTACCTACAACAAATAATATAGAGAAGTTTAAGGTCCATGTCACAGACCTTTTAAGGATGCATGGAGTTCCAAGTGGAGAGTCTCTTTACTTAGTCTTATCAGAAATGCATCAGTAAATATTTTTGCTCTAGGCAAAATGCTGTGCAAGTTTTCCTTAAAATTCTAATTCCACATGCTATTACCAAATATTGCACGAAAAAAATTCTATGCTAGGGTTGCCAGAATTAGCAAGTAAAAATACAGGATGCCTGGTTAAAGTTGAAATTCAATTTTCTAGCAACTCCTGTTCTATGGTCAAATAGGTTTGGGAAATACTGAGTTAAATAATGTTAAACAAATATCTTTTCTGCTGGTATTCAAATAGCCACCAATATATTCTAGTACATAACGTTTCTCTAGGAGGAGAATCGAGTATGCAATTTTTTCCAAACTTATGTGAACAAAAATTCCTTTTTCAATGAGCATCCCAAAAACCTAATCTGAAGGACAATTGCACAATTATCTCTGGAGGTTCTGAGTCTTATTTACTAAGTATTTCTATGATTTCCTATTAGATTCTCTAACTCAACATTCTGGTAAAATCCTTTCCCCATTTAATATGAGAAGACAAAGTCCAAAATCTTTAGCAGGCAACATGGGGGCTTTCCCCATCTGTCAATCCCCTTTCCAGCTTCACTCGCAGCTTTCCCTCACTCCCAGCCCTGCCTGCTCATCTCTCGGAACTCCCTTCCACTTTCTGAACATCCCATACTGTTCCAAATCTCTCTAGTCTTTGCACATACTTCTGCTTCCAGAAATGCCCTACCCTAACCCCGTCTCTTCTAATCTAACCATTCATCCCCAAGGACTCCTAAGTGTTGATGGCCCTGACTCCCTCCAAGCAAAGCTGGTCATCCTCTGCCCTCCTGCTCCCACAAGCACTTTGTACATTAGTCTCATAGGACTTTTCTCATCTATTGTAATTAGTCATGTACAGGTCTGTCTCCCTCAGTAGACAGTGAACTTCTCAAGGGCATAACCTTATCTTCTTCATCTTTGCTCATATCATGGTATTGGACAGTAACAGCTGCTCCATAAATGACTGAAGAATGAATGAATGAGTGAATGAATAGTAAGTTCATAAGTCATCGCCCTCATATAGATTCTGCCAAAGACCTGGCACGTCACCCAAGACTCTCACTACCTAATAAATAGGTACCATTTTGAAAAAATTCTCTTTCTCTGGAAAGAATGAGACAATGAAATTAGGTAGATGCTTGCAGACATCGTGTCTATCTGTGGATCTCTGCCTTCCATTGATGATGATTATGCCATAAATTACTCAGTCACCATAGCTATCTTTAGTTACACAGCAACATATTGAAAGAGGTTTGCTGACATCTAATAACCTGTTCTCATCCGTGCGTGAGGCATTATTGTTTCTCCTTTAAGAGGCATGAAGGTGCAAGAAGGCACAGCCAAGGGCAAATTGGCCCCCTCTTTAGGCTTCGGTCTGTTCTTGACTGGTTTGACCATTTTCAGCAAACAATTAGAGACCATAGTGTGGATGGGTCCATCTAATTCAGCTGTCTCTCAGTCAAGGCATACAAAGGAATGGCTTCAAAACTCAAGACTTTATAGATTCAACAAAAGGATTAATTGAGAAGAATGCACTCACGCTATGGAATGAAGTACACACAATTTACTAACTACAGACAGATAGTCAGGGAGCTATAATCCCTTCCCAGCTGAAATTTGCTCTCACACAAAGTTCTGATATACAAAGATTTGATTTTGAATACATTTTCAACAAACTAAGAGAACTACATTTCAAGTATATGAAATTTGTAATTCTATCGATGAAACTTGGAATAAGACAGAATTAGAGGCCGAGAAAAGAAAAAGGGAATAAAATGAATGGTACCAAGAACAGTAATTGGCGTGTAATAGAAGCTCACACAGAATTTGCTGAATTGATTGAAGGAGGGTGGGGACCTGGAGGTTTGTATAATGAAGCAAAGGGTAAAGATTTTGTTTTAGAGTGAAGGGAAGTAAATCCAGCCTTTGGAAATGTGCTATTGGATATGTTTGGAGTGAGAAGGCTGTGGTGAGTAACAGAAGGGCTGAGGGCAAACGGAGCGACATGAAGCCGACAAAGGCACCAAGAAATCATCGAAATCATCGCCGTCGGGTGGAGGGAGGGCTGCAAAGGTCAGGCCAGCAAAGCAAAGGACATACGGCTTTGTCCACTGCGAGCATTTAAGTGATGCTTTATCCCTGTGAATGTGGGGGATAAGCTATCTTGCATCATAAAATGAGCACGACCCTTGCCCTGGGGTGGAGTTCAGAGAGACACAGGAAAGCCGGAAAGCCTAAAAGCCTCGCTGAGTGCCTTTCAGGGAAAGCCTGAACAGCTTCTAGTGAGCAGAAGATGAAAAACGGAAATTAGCTTGACGGACTTCATAATTTCTTATCTAAGGCATGTAAAATAGCATGAAAACTGGCCTTATTTAATGTGTGGCCTTTACAGTTTTATTTTATGAGTAATAGTGACAGTTAATCTTTCATATCCCAGACCTATTCTAAGGGCTTTACATGTAACAAGTCATTTAATCCTATAAACAACCCCGTGAAGTTGGCGCTATTATTACTTTCATTTTATAGATAGGGGAACAGATCCATAGAAAGATCACTTGGCTAGTAAGTGGTTGATAGCAATTTGAAGCCAGGTGGTCTGATCACACACACACACACAGAGTTCTTACAGTAGCTGCCCTTCTCCCCTCAGTGGGCACTAGCAGTGACCAAGGTGGTGACAGTCAGGGACCCCACATAAGGGCTGTCCAACTCAGAACAAATTTGCCAGTGGCCATGTCTACGCTAAGCCACCTCCTGGTCCAGAATTCACACACTCAGGCCCAAAGAAGGGGAACACGTCCCAGGCTGGGTCAAGGGTATAGTGGCCATAAGATCCAAACTGGAGAGCTGGGGCCCGTGCGTCAACTCGGCCAGGTGATGGTGTCCAGTCGTTGGGTCGAGCAAGCACTGGCCTGATTGATACTGTGAGGCTATTTCGTGGGTTTTAATTCACCGGTCAGGTGGTTGCATCCATGGCGGATTACGTGGACACTCTACAGAGGAGATTGCCTTCAGCAATGAGAGAAGCCTCATCCAATCACTTGAAGGCCTTAAAGGCAGAACTGATGGCTTCAGCAGTCAGAAGGAAGAATTTCTCTCTCTCCTTCAGTCAGCCAGCTTCTGCTGGGGAATTCATAGAAACCTACAGCAAGTTCCCAGCTTGCAGCCTGCCCTACAAAATTCGGATTTACCCATCCCCACAGTTGCATGAGCCAATTCCTATAATAAATCTCATAATATTTACATTATATACATCCTGTAGGTTCTGTTTCCCTGGAGAACTCTGGCTAATACAGATCCCTTCCCAGGATCCCTCAAACTGAGACAGGAAAATGTCTTTTCTTCTCTAGTTGCAGATCTTTCAGGATGTGGCAGTGACTGACAACTGCTTGAGCTATTCCAGGTTGGTTTTCTGTCACTTGCTACCCAAAGTGTCCTGTCTTCTCTCAGTATGCAGCTCCTTCAGTCCCTGTCGTAGTTTGTGATTGTTTGCTTCTGCGTCACGCCTAGACCACATGCCACGCCCAGCCACGTCAGTCTATGCCGTACCATCTGCATTCGGTTGTATGTATCGCAGATGAGGTCTCGGTAATTCACACCTACAATTCTCACAGTTCAGCTTTTAAAGATTTATTTTAAAGATTTTATTTATTTATCCCCCCCCACCTCGTTTTTTTGCACTCGCTGTCTGCTCTGTCTGTTCATTGGGTACTCATCTTCTTTTTAGGAGGATCCGGGAACCAAACCTGGGACCTCCCATGTGGGAGGGAGGCGCCGAATCGCTTGAGCCACCTCCACTCCTTGATTGTTGTGTCTCTCATTGTGTTTCTTCGTCGTGTCTCTTTGCTGCATCATTTTGTTGTGCCAGCTTGCCATGCCAGCTTGCTGTCTTGCTTGGCTTCTTTAGGATATACTGAAAACCAAACTTGGGACCTCCCATGTGGTAGGCAGGCGCCCAACTGCTTGAGCCACATCCGTTTCCTAAGACCCCCTTTTTAAAACGAAGATGATACAGATTTCCTTTTATTTCACTTTCACTGGAGTTATAAAATTCTGGATCTGTCGCCTTTCTGATTTGACAACAGCACATTTCAGTAGAGGCTAATACCAAAAAAACCCAAACCAAAACAAACAGACAAAAACGGGTCTTGTTCTCTCTTCAACCACATTTGTTTTGTAGTTATATTGCCATCTTTAGTTATCAACATTCTAATTGCTATTGCACAAATCTAAGGAAATGGGGAACTTGGCTTTAAGCAGAAAAGGAGTAACTTGCTAATAAAGTTTCCTTTTTCCTGGAAATTCGTCCCTCTCTGAATGATTCCTGTCTCTAACTATCAACTGCACCTCTGTTTTGTGACAACTGAGGTTAAAAATTGGCTATTTCCTTCCTCTTGGGAGTTTTGTTTTTTAACTATTTAATACCATCACAGGCGGGCCCAATAGGGCTAAATATTTTGCCTCAGGTAGAGCTGATTAGTGGATAAATAGGCTCTCTCTCTAGGCTTATATTCTAGCAGACAACACTGTACACAAAAACTGAAACACTTGAAGTATAAATTAGTGAGTAGATGAGTCAAATTTAAGGATGACAACCGCTAAAAATTGAGTTAACTTACTTGTGTTATTTTTTCCAGCAGTGTTGAATTCAGAGCTAAATCTTGGACTCCGGCAAGTTCCATGTCACTTGGTTCTTACTCTGTTTTGCACGGCTTTGAGCATGATAAGCCTATGGTTCCCTTTCCAAAACAGCTAGTGTTCTCATGCTGTCCCGCGCCCAGCCCAGACCTGCCATTCATTCATTCATTCCTACCTGCAGATGTTTATTCACTCAGCAAAGATAAACTGGGTCCCCACTATGTACCAGGCACTGTTCAAGGCAATGTTGATATAGCATTGAATAAACAAAGTCACCTGCCATCATGGAACTTTTAACCTAGTGGGGATAGATAGAGAAAGAAAGAAAGAAAATATATAATAGCTCAGACGTTGATACGTGCTGTGGAGAAAAACAAAGTGGGTTGAGGGGGCTGGAGAATAAGGATGCATGTGCTATTTTTTTTTATAGCGTCATCAAAGACGGCCTTATTGGAAAAGTGATCTTTGGGTAAAAGTGGAAAGGAAGTGAGGGACCGGAGACATCTGGATAAGGGATCACAGGATAGGAGGATTCAGCCTGAGGAAACCACAAATGCAAGACCCCGAGGCCAAGAGTTCTCGGAAGGTTATAGAAACAACAGGGAGTCTGTGTGGCTGAAGTCACACGAGGAAGGGGAATGAAAGAGAGGAAGCCTGAGCGGGGCCCGGCCCTAAAAGCGTGTAGGCAAGTGAGGATTTTGTCTCTTCTCTGTATGCGATGGGAGCCACTGGAGGGTTCTGAGCAAAGGAGTGAAATAAGCAGGCTTACATTTTAGTGGAATCCCCTCGGCTGTTGGGTTGAGAAGAATCGGCTGGGTGAGGCCGGGGAAGGCAAAGGCAGGGAGCCCAGGTGGAAGCTGTTGATTCAGGCAAAAGCTGCAGGTCCTTTGGAGGTAGTGGCAGGTAGTCAGGTTTGGGTTCTATTTTGAAGGCAGCGCCAGTGGGATTGACTGAAGGAGGAGAAAAGCATGCATGAGTTATTCTATTAAGAAAATTATCAGGGAAGCGGGTGTGGCTCAGTGGATAGAGCCCCCGTTTACCATATGGGAGGCCCGGGTTCGCGTCCCGAGGCCTCCTTGTGAGGGCAGGCCGGCCTGAGCGGTGCGGTGGGCTGATGCAGCAACCTCACGGCAGGAAGCGGGTGTGGCGCAATGGATAGAGCCCCCGTTTACCATATGAGAGGCCCGGGTTCGCTTCCCGGGCCTCCTTGTGAGGGCAGGCCGGCTCACACTGCGCCGTGGGCTGATGCGGCAAGACCTCACAGCAAGGGGGAGATAAGCAGACACAGAGAAGACACGCAGCGAATGGACACAGCAACACAAGCAGCAAGGGGGGATAAATAAATAAAAAATAAATAAATCTTTAAAAAAGAAAAGAAAATTACCAGGGTGGAGATAGTACAGAGGAGAATGTGTAGCTGGATTTGGCTACAGTGTCAAGGAAAATACTGTGTTCTAAACTTCTAGGAAAGGGTGGCACATGGAAGGGGCTCAATAACTGCTGTTGAGTTAAGTAAAGTTGAGAAGTTAGGAAAGGCTTCACAGAGGAGCATTTGAGCTGAGACTCAAAGGGTGAAAGGAGCTTTCCAGGTGATGAATGGACCTGGGGCCAAATTTATCCACATACTGACTCCTCTCCCCACCCCCAAGGTAAAAATATCTTTACTTAGTGAGTGTAAGCTTGGGTAAGAAGAGGAGGGTTTAAATTATAGATCTCTAAAGTTCTAAGTGCTTTACATCAGCCAGTATTCAAGATAGGTGTTCAAAGAAAAGAACTCTTGCTATTTATTAAGGCGGTGGTTCTGAACTGGGTCCATTCTGTCCTCTTACCCCTCCCCAGGGACACTGGGCAATTTCTGGAGTCGTTTTTGATTGTCCTGACCTGGAGGTCGGATGGGGATGTGACTGGCATCTAGTGGATAGAGGCCAGGGATGCCGTGAAACATCCTGTGGTTCACAGCCAGTCCCCACAACGAAGAATTATCTGTCCCCAAATGCCAATATTGGGGAAGTTGAGAAACTCTGCATTAAAGCAACTCACAAGGTGATAACTCTTC
>JAQZBX010054306.1:0-18682 GCA_029593785.1 Cabassous unicinctus
AAAAAAAAAAAAAAAAAGGGCAGGAGTAGCTAAACTAATATCAGTCAAAATAGACTTTAAATGCAAATCTATTGTAGAAGACAAAGATGGACACTATAAATTAGTAAAAGCGGTAATTGTTCAAGAAGAAAGAACAATCATAAACATTTATGCACCTAATCAGGTCACCTCAAATACATGAGGCAAACATTGGAGAGACTAAGTGGAGACATAAATTCCTCCACAATTATAATGGGGGATTTTAATACACTATTATCACCATTAGACAGAATATCTCGACAGAGAATCAATCTAGAAAAAAAAGACTCTGATTAGTACATTAGAGGAGATGGACCTAATAGATATATACAGAATGCTACACTCAAATACAATGGGATATACATTAGTCTGTAGTGCACATGGATCATACTCCACGATAGACCACATGCTAAGCCACAGAACAACTCTTAATGAATTCAGAAAGATTAAGATTATACAAAGTAATTTCTCTGACCACACTGGAATGAAATTGGAAATCACTAAAGCCCAGTGAACCAGATTAGGCACAAAGATATGGAAGTTAAACAAAACGCTGTTAGTCAAACAATGGGTCAAGGAGGGAATCTCAAAAGAAATCAGTAACTACCTTGAATGAAAATGAAAAAACAACATATCAAAATCTATGGGATACAGCCAAAGCTGTTCTGAGATGGAAATTCATTGACATAAATGCATATATCAAAAAAGAAGAAAAAGCTAAAATTGAAGACCTAAATGCACACCTCGAGGAATTGTAAAAACAAAAACAAACTAACCCCAAAGGAAGTAGAAAGAAGGAAATAACAAAGATTAAAGCAGAAGTAAATGAAATAGAAAATAAGAAAGCAGTGTATCAATAAATTTGACAAACCCTTAGCCATAATAACAAATAAAAAAAGAGAGCAGATGCAAATATATAAAATAAGAACAGAGGAAGCATATACTACCACTGAATCACAGAAATAAAGAGTATCATAAGAGGACACTTAGAAAAATTATATGCGAACAAGAATGATAATTTAGAGGAAATGTACAAATTCCTAGAAACTCATAAGAAGCCTACATTGAAAAAAGGAGAAATTGATGAATGCGACAGTCCAATTACAGGTAAAATATAGACCAAGTCATCAAAAACTTCCAACTAAGAAGAGCCCATGACCAGATGGTTTTACAGGTGAATTCTACCCAACATTCCAGAAAGAGCTAATGCCAATCCTGTTTAAGCTCTTCCAAGAAATAGAAGTAGAGGGAACATTGCCAAATCATTCTATGATGCCAATATTACACTAATACTGAAGTCAAACAAAGATGCCACAAAAAAGGGAAATTACAGTACAATCTCTCTAATGAATCTAGGTGCTAAAATCTTCAACAAAATAGTTTCTAATCACATTCAACAACATATCAAATAAATTATACACAATGACCAAGTTGGTTTCATGCCAGGTATGCAAGGATGTTTCAACATAAGAAAATCAATCAATTTAATACACCAAATAAAGAGAATGAAATACAAAAATCACATGATCATCCTTATAGATGCAGAAAAAGCATTTGACAAAATACAACACACGTTCCTGATAAAAACAAGGCAAAAGATAGGAATAGAAGGAACCTTATTGAACATGATAAACCGTATATATGAAAAAACCACAGCTAACATCATCTTCAATGGTGAAATCCTAAAAGCTTTCTCTCTAAGATTGGGAACATGACAAGGATGCCCATATCACTACTCCTATTTAACATTGTCTTAGAAGTACTTGCTTGAGCACTGAGGCAAGAGAAAGGTATGAAAGGCATCCAAATTTGAAAGGAAGAAGTAAAAATTTCACAATTTGCACACGACATGATCTTATACATAGAAAGCCCTGAGAAATCTACAAAAAAGCTTCTAGAACTTAGAAAGGAGTTCAATAAAGTTGCAGGCTATAAGATCAATGCTCAAAAATCAGTAGCATTTCTGTACACCATTATCGAGCAATTGGAGGAGGAAATCAAGAAAAAAATTCCTTTTACAATAGTAGCTAAAAGTATCAAATACCCAGGAATAAATTTATCTAAAGATGTAATGGATTTATATATAGAAAACTACACAACACTGTTAAAGGAAATCAAAGAAGAATTAAATAAATGGAAAAATATTCCCTGTTCATGGATAAGAATACTTAACGTTATCAAAATGTCTATCATAGCCAAACTAATCTCCAGATTTAATGCAATTCCAATAAAAATCAGCACTGTATTTTTTAACTAATTGTTAAAACTTAAGTACAAAATTTATTTGGAAGTGTAAGAGGCCCCAAATCTCCAAAGACAAATTGAAAAAGAAAAATGAAGTTGGAGGTATCATACTATCTGACTTTAAAACATACTACAAAGCTACAGTGGTCTAAACTGCATGGCTTTGGAACAAGGATAGACATACTGACCAATAGAATCGAATTGAGAGCCCCAATATAGATCCTCACATATACAGTCATCTTATATTCAACAAGGCCACAAAGCCTGCTCAGTTGGGAGAGAATGGCCCATTCAGCAAATGGTGCTTAGAGAACTGGATATCCATAATGAAAATATTGAGAGAGGAACACCATCTCACATCTTTCACAAAAATCAACTCAAGATGGATCAAATATTTACATATAAGAGCCAAGACCATAAAGACCTTGGAAGATAATATAGGGAAGCATCTACAGAACCTTGTAATAGGAAATGGATTCATGAACTTCACACCCAAAGCACGAGCAGCCAAAGAAAAAGTAGATAAATGGGATCTCCTTAAAATTAAAAACTTCTGAACCTCAAAGGATGTTATCAAGAGCGTAAAAAGTCAGTCTATCCAATGGGAGAAAATATTTGGCAACTATGTATCTGATAGGAACCTAACATCCTGCATATATAAAGAAATCATATGTCTTGAAAATTAAAAGACAAACAAACCATTTAAAAAATGGACAAGTGACCTGAAATGACACTTCTCCAAGGAAGAAATACAAATAACTAAAAAGCACATGAAACGTGCTTGACATTGCTAGCTATTAGGGAAATGCAAATCAAAACTGCAATGACATAACATCTTATGTCATTGCATAATCGTGCAGAATGGTGGCTATTGAAAAACCTGCAGATTATAAGTGTTGGAGAGGATTTTGAGGAATGGGAACCCTCTTTCACTGCTGGTGGGATTGTAGAATGGTCCAGCCACTATGGAGCACATTTGGCAGTTCCTCAAAAATCCAACTATAGAACTTCCATATGATCCAGCGATTCCACTGCTGGATATATACCCTGAAGAATTGATAGCAAAAACATGAACAGATATATGCACACCAATGTTCATAACAACATTGCTCACTATTGCCAAAAGTTGGAATCAACCCAGGAACCCATCAACAGGTGAATGGATAAACAAAATGTTGTACATACCTACAATGGAATATTACTCAGCTGTAAGAAGGAATAACATGTTAACACATGGGATAACATGGATGAATCTTGAAGGCCTTATGTTGAGTGAAGCAAGCCAGGCATTGAAGAATGAAGAGTACGTGACTTCACTGATATGAATTAAGGAAATTGAGCAGTCTCAGCGAACTGTTGTCCATAAAATAGGTTTACAAGAAATAGAAAGAGAAGAGAAATTTGTGAGTCATCATCTATACGATCCTAATCGATGGTAAAGTGATAGAGTGTAGTTGCGAATTGAGGGGATAGGACAGGAGTGTAGTGATATTATTGGGTTGGGAGGTGCACGTTTGACAGGTGGGTAGATTGGGAAGGGCGGGTAAAAAGGTCCAAGGTCCTGGGGGGAGGGTTGGGAAAGGGACCAGGTGAACACTGGGGATTTGTGGGTATGCGGTTGAAAGTATAGAAGTGGGAATGCTCTTATGGCTTTATGACAAGGAAGGGTCACTGGTTTAGGGTATTTTGGTGGGCATTTGGGGCAGGGTGCACCTGGAGCATGATTTTAGGGAGTATGTGAGTGTTCATTCTGTCATAATATGTTGTATCAGTGGGTGGATACCCACATAATGAGCGGGAAGGAGTTGGACTCCCATTTTTGGGATGACCAATTTGTTCCAAAATAGACAGGTGGGAGTCTCTCAAGAGCAAGGGCAGTTCCTAATAGGAGAGGACAAACTGGTATGTTAAGACCTCTTTTTGCATGTAACTATGAATCTTGTTATCCAATGAGCAAAGCCAAGGGGTCGTCATGGGCTCCAGGGGGATGGGGTTAGGGGAATAGAATAGATCAAACAAGGGATATTTAGTGGTCAGTGGAAATCTTCTTCATTACCATACAGTGATGAACACAGGACATGGTAAATATCATCAAAATTTATAAAACTGTATAGTCTAATATGTAAACCATCGTATAAACCTTTGACGATGTTTAGTAGCTATGTTTTACCATTTATATATCAGTTATAACAATGCTACCATCCACATATAAAAAGGAATTAATTTGGAAGGGGAGGGAAGGGGGAGGATATTGGGTATATGAGAGTCTCCTGTATATTGTGAGTGACTTTTCTGTGACCTAAAACTTCTTTGAAAACAAAATGAAACATAGTGAGACACTGGGGAATGAGAAGGGGAAGGTGCCATGGTACAGACTGGACACAAGATATTGCAGCGATGAAAGGTAAAAAGTCAAAAACATTTTTTTTTTATTTTTCATTTTTTTAATATCCCAGTCTTTTAATTTTATTTTATTTTTAGTGTTTTTTTTTATTTTTATGTATTTTATCTCTTACATTTTTCTATTAATTGTATTCAGCTATTGTAATGGTTTCATCATTGAGGAAGCTTTGGATCACAGATGGGTTACATCCGGGACAGGGGAGGATTGTTGGTTTCGGGTGTCAGGGATGGGGGATGCACGGGATGAAGTTCACCTGAGCATAAATATAAGGTATATAAAAATGCTCAAATGTTCATAGGGCATTGTCACATTGGGTGGAGAATCACTCAATAAATGAGAGAATACTGAATTCCCATCCCGGAGAGCTCTGACACACTCTCTAAGGGAGCAGCAGCAGTACCCCAAGAGCAGGGGCAGTGACTGGTGAGGGAGGATGATCCACTGATGGGACTTTGATATTGATGACTAGCCTTAAGAGTCTTTGCTCTTGAAATTGAAAATTAGCCTATTGATATGGGGTGCCTAAGGGTTGCCTCCTGAGAGCTCCTTGTTGCCCAAATGTGGCCTCTCTCTAAGCCAAACTCAGCATATAAATGAATTACCTTCCTCCCAGCATGTGACATGACTCCTGGGGATTAGCCTCCCTAGCAATGAGGGATAGCTACCAAGCAACAACTGGCAATGCAACTGGAAAAAGACCTTGAATAAAAGGGGGAAAAGGTAAAGAAAAATGATTTTATAAGGCTAAGTGACTTCAAAATGATTCGGGAGGTCATCCCAGTGGTAATGCTTATGCACATCTCAGTATGATCTCATAGAATTCCAAAGTGGATATCACACCAAATAGTGGGGCTCCTGAGGGCTCTGGAGAGACCCAGGTCCTATGTCAGGGTGAATAGACCTAGAGTTGGTGCCTTGTCAGTGGGTCCTACTGTGGTGTTTGTTCTTCTGAGAGTGACAAAGTTGTACTCAACTATGTCTTCCTTGCACATGGCTCATCTGTCCCTTCTATTAAAACCTATATTTGATGCTGGTGTTTGTAGGTGTATGTCCAGAGATGTGAATCTTTGGGCTGTCCATGTGCCAGCTGGACCTGGAACCACGGTGGGGTAGCTTCTCCTACACTACAGGTCATTGGAATCACCCAGGACAAAAGGAGGGGTGATGAGGATGGACAACAGCCATCCCAAGGAATGGAGAGAGTCTGCAGCTGCAGGCAGGATAATCCCATCCATCTTCCCGACAGGATATAAGCCCCCTCTCAATTAGAGTGGAGTGGACATCACCATCCCAGACTCCTCAGGATGGGGGGAAGAGCTATGGACTAGAGTGGACTTACTGGTATTCTGCTATAGACTTATTGTGATTCAAGCAATGGAAGAAATTACAACATTGAGGTGGAACCAGTGGCCACTGCAGGCTCTGGGGGCAGGGAGAGGGAAAAGCAGTTGTAATACAAGGGATTTTTTGGTTCTTGGGAATTGTCCTGAGTGACACTGTAACAACAGATATAGGCCATTTTATATCATCATATAACATGCAGAACTGTGTGGGAGGGAGTGTGGTCTACAATGTGAACTATGGTTTATGCTTAATGGCAAAGCCCTAGGATGTGTTTATCATTTGCAATTTATGTGCCACACATATGAAGGATGTTTATGTGGTAGGTTGTCGGAGGTGTGGGAGTGGGGTTTATGGGATTCCCTATATTTTTTGTGTAACACTTATGTACTCTAAGTATCTTTAAAAAAATAGAAAATTTTTTTAAAAAGCACAAGCAATAGTTAAAAAAATGATGGTTTTTCACAGAAAAGCCAACACTATTAGAATATGTTACCAGAAGACAAGAAAAAAAAAATTGGGAAGAGATACTAAAGGCATTGCTACAGCCTGAAAGGATGAAAGAATGGAAAGGAATTTGGAGAAGAATGTAAAAATAGAGTTTATTAGAAAGAGTAAGCTAAATAGTAAGAAGACAGACAATATAACCATATGACAACTGAGAGCCAAAGGATAAAATGGATAAATTAATAATGCCTTTACTGTAATAACTTTGAATGTCAATGGCTTGAACTCCCCAATCAAATGTGAAAGGTTTGAAAAAGGTATTCCATGCAAATAATAAAAAAAAAGTGCTGGATTATTGGTAGAAATATTGGACAAAATATATTTCAAATGCAAATCTCTTATAAAGGGGTGAAGATAGTCATTATATATTATTTAAAGGTACAATTCACCAAGATGAAATTACTCTACAAAACATTTTTGCACTTAACCTGAATGTGCCAAGATTAATGAGGCAAACATTGGCAAAACTGAAGATAGATATAGATGTTTCAACAATAAAAGTCACAGAATTCAAAACAACTCTCTCATTATTGGATAGAACTTCTGGACAGAGGATAAATAAACAGAGAACTTGAATACTATGATAAATGAACTAGACTTAACAGACATATACAGGGCATTACATCACCAAACAGCAGGGTATGCATTCTTTTTAAGAGCTCATGGATTCTTTTCCAAGAGAGACCTTATTTTAGGTCACAAGACAAGCCTCAATAAATTTAAAAAGATTGAAATTATACAAAACACTTTCTCTGATCATAATGGAATAAAACTAAAAATCAATAATGTATGGAAAGTGGGAAAATTTATAAATATATGTAGATCAAACAACACACTCAAATAATCAGTTGGTCAAAGAAGAATTTGCATGCAAATTAAGCAAATATCTTAAGATGAATGAAAATGAGTACTCAACACATCAAAACCTAAGGTCACTGCAAAGGCCTTGCTGAGAGGGAATTTTATAGCACTCAAATCTTACATTAAAAAGGAAGAAAGAGCTAAAAACTTGATTATCTAACTTCACACATGAAGAAACTAGGAAAAGAATAGCAAACTAATCCCAAACCAAATGAAATGCAAACAAATCAGAAAAGAGAAAGTGCACATTACCACTGACATCACAGAAATAAGAGAAATCTTAAGATGATACCAGGAACCATACTATGCAAAAATTAGACAATGTAAAGGAGACGGACAAATTCAGAGAAACACATGAAACATCTACACTGACTCTAGAAGAAATAAAAGACCTCAACAAATGAATCACTAGTGAAAAGACTGAAACAGTCATCAAAAACCTCTCAGAGATAAAAAGCCCAGGACCAGAAGGTTTCTCAGTTGAATTGTACCAATCAATCAATGACTATCTAATACCAATCTTGCTCAAGTGCTTCCAAAAAAGTTAAACAGGAAAGAAATCTATCAACTCAATCTATGAAGCCAAAGTCACCCAAATATGAAAACCAGACAAAGATACTACCAAAAAGAATAAAGAAAACTACAGACCAATATATCTAATGAATATAGATGTAAAAATCCTCTGCACACTATTGTGAACAGAATTAAAAAACCACATTGAGAGAATTATACACCATAATCAAGTGGGTTTTATCCCAGGTATACAAGGTTCAATACAAGAACACCAATTAGTGTAATAAACCACATTGACAAACTGAAGAAGAAAAATCACATGATCCTGTCAATTGATGGAGAAAAGGCATTTGACAAAATACAGTGCTGTTTCTTGAGAAAAATCTTTCCAAAAGATAGGAATAGAAGGAAGCTTTCTCTTTATGGTAAAGTGCACATATGAAAAAATTGTAGCTGGCATTGTACTCAATGGTGAAAGACTGAAAGCTTTCTCACTAAGTCAGGAATAAGACATGGATGCCCACTGTCATCATTGTTATTTAATACTTTGCTATAAGCTCTAGCTAGAGCAATTAGGCTAGATAAAGAAATAAAAAACACCCAAATAGGAAAGGAAGAAATAAAACTTTCACTATTCACTGATGATATGATCTTATATCTAGTATCTCCTTAAAAATATGCACAACAAAACTTCAAGAGCTAATAGAAGAGTTCAGCAAGAAGAGTTCAGATTAATATGCAAAAAATCAATAGTATTTCTATACACTACTAATGTAACATCTAAGGAGGAAATCAAAAGAAAAATTCCACTCATAATAGCAATTAAACCAATCAAGTATTTAGGAATAAACTTAACCAAGGACATAAAGAACCTGCATGTCAGGAAACTAAAATGCATTTTTAAAAGAAACTGAAGAAGATTTTAAAAATGGATGGGTATTCCGTATTCATGGCTTAGAAGACTAAACATCATTAAGATGTCAATTCTACCCAAACTGATTTACAGATTCAATGCAACCCCATTTAAAATGTCAACAGCCTTTTTTGCAGAAATGGTAAAATCAATTATTAAATTTATTCGGAATGGTAAGGGATCAGAAACAAAAAAAAGTTCTTAAGGAAGAACGAACTTGGAGGACAATCACTTCACAACTTTAAAGCAAATTACTTAGCTACGGTGGTAAAACAAAAAATCACATGGTACTGGCATAAAGACAGACACATTGACCAAGGGAACTAAGTTGAGAACTCAGAAATAGACCCTAATATGTACAGTCAAGTGATTTTTGACAAGGTAGTCAAGCTCTTCCAGCTGGACCAGAACAATCAAGTAAAAAAATGGTACTGAGAGAACCGGATAGCCATATCCACAAGAAAGAACGAAGACCCCCTATCTCAGACCTTATACAAAAATTAACTCAATATGTTTCAAGGAACTAAATATGAAAGTAACAGCCATAAAACTCCTAGAAGAAAATGTAAGAAAACCACTGCAGGATTTATGGCAGGCAGTAGTTTCTTAAATCTTACATCCAAACTATAAGAAGCCAAATTTATTTAAAAATAGATAAATGGGACCTCCTCAAAATTAAAAACTTTTGCACCTCAAAGGACTTTGCCAAAATGGTGAAAAGGCAGCTGACTGAATGGGAGAAACTATTTGATAATCACATATCTAATAAGGGTTTAATATCCATGATATATAAAGAGATCATACAACTCAACAAGAAAAAGTGAAACTACCTAATTAAAAAATGGGAAAAAGACTTGAAAAGACAATTGCCCAAAGAAGAAATACAAATGGCAAAGTAACACATGAAAAAAATATACATCACTAGCAATTAGAGAAATGTAAATCAAAACTTCAATGAGATATTATTTCACACCCATTAGACTGCCCCTATTAAAAAGTCAGAAAACTGTAAATGTTGGAGAGGATGTGGAGAGATAGGAACACTTTTTCACTGTTGATGGGAATATACAATGGTACAGTTACAGTGGAGGACTATTTGACAATTTCTAAGGAAGCTGAATACAGACTTTCCATGTGTCCCAGCAATACCATTACTAGGTATTGCCAGAAAAACTGAGAGCAAATATATGAATAGATATCTGCACATCGATGTTCATAGTGACATTATTCATGATTTCCAAAAGTTGGAAACAACCAAGGTGTCCATCAACTGATGAAGGGGAGAAACATTGTGGTATATACATATGATGGAATATTATACAGTAGTAAAAGGAAATGAAATTGTGAAAAATATGACTGCATGAAAGAACCTGGAGAACATTATGTTGAGTGAAGCAATCCAGACCCAAAATGACAAATGCTGTATGATTACACTATGATGACCTAAATATATTATGTAAACTCATGGAGTTAATAATTAGAATATAGGTTACCAGAAAATAGGAGGGTAGAGAATCAAAAGTGTGAGTTAATCTGTGCAGAATTGGTAAAAAGTTGTTTTTAAATCTTTGGAAATGAATAGAAATCATGAAAGGACATCATGGTGTTTATATCTAGCAGAGGATTATATGGGTATGACAGAGGTTGAAAGGTAAATTCTAAGGTCATGTATATTACTGGAAGGAAAGGTAAAAATTGTAACATGGGACATGTAACTTGTAGCATGTAACTTGGGATGGACATGCAACATGGAGCATGAGATAGTAAAATCTCATGCAAAGCATTAATATGGGTGATATTGCATATATAAGACAGTTTTTACAAAAAATAAATATACTAGAGAGAAGGGAAAAGAATAGCTTCTATGTATGGCAGAGGAAGCATAGAGAGATTGAGAGGGAAAGAGTTTTGTTTGTATTTTGTTTATTATTATTATTGGAATAATGAAAGTGCTTAAGAATGATTGAAGTGATAAATTCACAAATATGTGATTACACAGAATATCATTGATTGTACACTTTGGATGGATTTATGCTTAATTAATATGTATCGATAAAATTGATTCATTAAAAAAACATTTTTAAAACTATGCACACACATGCAAAATTTTAGTCTTCCCTGAGTAATATAAAAACTCAAAGTGATAAAAAATCAGGTTATCTCAAGTTTTTGGTAGGTTAAGTGTATTAGTCAGCCAAAGGGGTGTTAATGTGAAATACCAAAAATGGGTTGGCCTTTATAAAGGGAATTTATTTGGGGTAGAAGTCCACAGATACCAGGCCATAAAGCGTTGTTTCTTCTCTCACCACAGTCCATTGCCACATGCTAGAGCATGACAGCTGCCGGCGTGTGCCAGGGTTCAGGCTTCTGGGGTTCCTCTCTTCCCGGGGCTGAATATCTCTCCGGGCTTAGCTCCTGTTTCCTCCACAAGATCAGCTGTAGACGATCAGGCGAATGGCTTGCTTCTCTTCTCCTGGGGCCTTCTTTCCAACATCAAAACTGCTTCTCAAAAGACTGCTTTTCAAAACTGTTCTTGCCATGACTTTTATATTTGATTCCCCACCCACCAAGGGGTCAGGCTCAACACCCTAATCATAACCTAATCATGCCCAGATTAACAGATCAGTTTACAAGCATGACCTACTTATATTTTTGGAATTCATAATTACATCAAATTGGCCAACGGTTACATTAAGGTAAGCAGAGAATTTGTGTGGATGGGCTTATTCATAATATTAGTACCCATCAGTGTTTTGAAGGTTAGGAAAGGGTCATTAATGCTAAAGCCTTTACAAATGAAGAGAGGAGAAGCAAACAAAAAATCAACAAATTCTGAGAAGCCAAGTACTTTCCTAAACATAACTACCCTCATGTCAAGGTAAACATTTTGAGAAGTAGTAAAAAAATAAATTCTTGGTTAACTATGTGACAGTGTACTTGACATAAGAAAAACATTTTACCCGATGTATGTGCAATACTCAGTAGATTTAAGGCACTGTCATTGTAAGATTTTATAATTTAGAAATAGAAATAAGCTACAAACAAAAATATGTATACTAAAATACAGGGTGTGACATGATTTTATGTACTCTATAGAATCCAGGTATAAGGGTTTGAAGAGGGTGAGTTGATATTTGGTGATGATAATAAAGAGACTTTCTGAAGGAGGTGACATTTAAGATAGATTGCTGGGAACTAGGAAAATTGTAATATATGGAAGATATAAGAGGGTGAAATTGTCTCAGAATACATGTATTTAATATGGTGTGGTGGGAAGTTTGAGTACACCTTTCAAAAAGGATAGATCGTTGTGGTGAAGTATAGAGCAATAGGAGAGAAAAGCCTGGGAAATAGTAAGAACTATTTTAAGCACAGTTTTTTGTGATATATTTGGTAAATTAGTTTTTAAATATATTCTGAGCCCGTAAAGTCTCTTATTATTATTACTTATATTTTGAAAAGAATATCTATAACCACTTTTAATGAATAAATATTAACAATATTTAAGATAAGAGACACATCAGGAAGAAAAATAGAGAATGAGTCATCAATTTTTCTGCCCTAAGCCATATAATGAACTGTCTGATTAGGATTCTAAGTTTCAGGGAATTTACAACCTTACTTAAAAGTTTATTTTACTTTTTTAGAGGCATTTGTTCTAAGAATATATTTTTCTGAAAATAATGTAATGTTATTGATGTTATTCTTGCTTTTTTTCTTTATGGCAAACATCTCTCTCTAGTCAAATGCCCTTCTGTTTTGTAATTATATTTGTGAATATAATTACAAAATTTGTGAATTACTTCCTGTAGAAATCACATTATATAGTTCACTATTGTGAATATTTTCTTTTATAATTTTTGACTTCTAATGTATTTTTTTATTTTCTTTGAACATAGGCATATCATCATAAAATGCATGGAGGTTTGAAGCTCTATGTATCCCCAGAAAATACATGTTCTTAAACACAATCCCTCCTTGTAGGTGTGGACCCATTGTAAATAGTACCTTTCAATGAGGTAACTTCAGTGAATGCTTGGCTCAGGATGAAACTTAATCCTGTTACTGGAGTCCTTTATAAGAGACTGAATCTCAGGCAGAGAAAGAACAAAACCACAGGAAGCAAGAAGCTGAGATTAATGAAACCCAGAAGAGAAGGGAGAGATCAGGAGATGCTGTCATGTGCTTTGCTATGTAACAGAAGCGTCAAGGCTCATAGGCAGCTTGTCTTTGGAAAGAAAGCATTATCTTTATTTGAAAATTTTCCAGACCTCAAAACAATAGCAAATAAATTCACATTGTTTATGCTGAACCATTTCATAGTATTTGTTTAAGCAGTCCAGGAAACTAAGATAGTGGGAAATTCAAGGAATATATAGTTTTCTTAAACTTTTTGCATGTTTTCCAAATTGGTTTCCAGATACGTTAAGTTTTTAAGACCTATATATAGAATATGAATATACATTTTTCCTTAGACATCCATTAATATTAATATCTAGTATTCAATCTTTTAAAATTTTTATTTTGATTTGATTTTTATTTTTATTCATTTTCAGGGTATTTTTATATAGGATAGAAATACACTAAAAACTTCATTCTCTAATGGCACACTTTTCTCCAAGATTGAGTTTCAGTTGCATTCTAAAGAATGATTGTGTGTGTGTGTGTGTGTGTGTGTATGTGTGCACCTGTTGAAAACTACATATGCTTTTTAGATTATCAACTAATATTTAGGATTTTGCCTTTGGTATCATTTTAGTATTCCTTACCTTATTTCCATTTTATATATTTAAATAATTACTTACTTTTCCACATTTCCATTGATTCTTTGCCATATTAAATGCTGCAGTGTAATGGACTCATAGTAACCCCAGGTAGCTAGAAATAACAGGCAAAGGATTATGAGATCCACATTTCCTTAGCATATCTTTCAAAAGACAATGTGTTTTATTTAGCTCTCCCTTTTCTTTGGGGCAAACGTGGAAATGATATTGTGGCGTCTTGAATTTGGACACCAAGCAGTCTAAGCTTAAGTGCCAGGTGTTCATGGAGTACAGGGAAGTTATAGTTGTCCAGCACCAGAAGACCACACCTATTCACAAATCACTCATTAACTCTCCTTACTAAATATATCAGGGTCACTCTACCTCATTCCTTCAAGTGCTGAAATCCTTGCTCACTGCCACCATAATGAATCTATATCAGTTGTATTGATTTTACTGCCTCCTAGTTAATACATCCAGGACCCTGGCTTCTCAGTTTATAGTCTTTCCCTCATGAAATTACATTTTCTTCCTCCATAACGGAGGTCACTTAGGGGATGAACATAGATCATTCATTAAAACTTTATAATAAAGAATTCATTTCTTCTGGTTGTCATGATTTCAAGTAAGTTTTCATCATGACTTCCTAACAATTTTATCTCATTCTCTGTAGTCCTTTTAATTCCAATGATTGTTCCATTCTGTTGGATTTGTAATCCATTAATCCTACCATCTTTTTACTCTCATATGCACTGTGAAGTCTTCAATCACTTTCTGATTCAGCTTTGATTCCTTGAATAATCATTATATTCACTCCCTTCCATTAGCCATCCATTCACTTGTTTATTTGTAAGTTTATCATTTACCTAGTCAAATCCCAACACTGGTTAAATTTAATTACCAGTCTGCTTTAACTTTGCAACCATGGAGCCTTAAGAGGAAGGAGGAAGGCTGAACTCTTGAAGATATCACCTGCCATCTTGCATCAACATGTGGCAAGAGACTTGCTTCAGTGGTCTCTTTTCATCTTCTGTGTTCTGTTGATTTCAATTTCTGGCTCCCAGTGTCTTCTTTCTAAACTTCTATGGGTTTTTCTTTGTGTCACTGGATGGTTCTCCCATTTTATAGAGGACTCCAATAAGAGGATTAAGACCCACTCTGTGTCCCACAATCTAATCAAAGGCCTTTAATTCAAGTAAATTTATCAAAAGGTCCTACCTAAATTAGGTTTACATGCACAGGAATGGCTCTGAGAACATGATCTTCTGGGGTCCATCCAGCTTGAAAGTGACACAAAAAGGAATTTATTGTCTCATGGCTTCAGAAGCCAAAAGTACAAATCTAGGATTTGGTTAGAAAGCTTCATTACTTGAAATGTTGTTAGCAATCTAACTGGGCAGCATTCTTTGAATTCTTTGACTTTTCCATCACAGGCAATGTACTCTCCTTTCTCTATTTATTCAAACCTAATTTTGAGTCTCAGGGAAAAATGAACAAGAATTTTTTTTTTCAAAAACATCTATATATTTTTAACAAGTTACTTTTAAGCATTAAACATTTTTTATAATAAAATTTGCATAAAAAATGTGTCCTTGCCTGAAAAGAGTTTTGACCTTTGCCTTTGGCTACAGGGAAGTAATCTCTAGGCCCTAGGAATGTCCTATTTGAAAGTAGTATCTTTGTTTTCCTGGGGGTTTGTATTAGTCAGCCAAAGGGGTGCTGATGCAAAACACCAGAAATTGGTTGGTTTTTATAAAGGGTATTTATTGGGTTAGAAGCTTACAGTTACCAGTCCATGAATCATAAGTTTCTTTCCACACCAAAGTCTGTTGCTACGTGTTGGAGCAAGACAGCTGCCAACGTTTGCCAAGGTTCAGGCTTCTTGGGTTCCTCCCTTCCCGGGGCTGTGTTTTTCTCTGGGCTTAGCTCCTCTGGTTCCTCCACAAGGTCAGCTGTAGACTATGAGGCTCTCTAGGCTCTGCCTCTCTCCACAAGGCCAGCTGTGAACTGTCAGGTGAATGGCTCGTCTCTATCCTGGGGCCTTGTCTCCTTCCTCATGACCAAGCTCCTTCATCTGCTCACCTCCCCAGGGTCCAGCATCAAAACTCCAACACCAGAACTGTTCCAGCTCTGTCCTTTGCCATGCCTTTTATATTTGATTCCCCACCCACCAAAGGGTGGGTTTCAATGCCCTACTCATAACTTAATCATGCCCAGATTAACAGACCAGTTTACAAGCATAATTCAATATCTATTTTTGGAATTAACTTTATGAAACTGCCAAACTGATACCGGGCTTTAACCACTAGATAGTCTAGCAATGTGGTATATGATGGAAGCTTTGGGAAAACCATATCAGTTCCAACCTCCCATACTCTGGAGAGGATAGAGACTAGATATCATTCATGTGAGCAGTATGATATCAAGCCCCATTAAAATATCTGGACACCAGAAACTTGGGTGAGCTCCACTGGCTGGCAATACTCAGTGAGGACTATCATACATCATTTTCTTCAAAGGAGGCAGCCACATTCATGTTTCCATTGGGTGAGGACAACTGGAATCTTTGCCAGATTGTGTTTGAATGCCTCCCATACTCCTTTCTATGTGTCTGTATCCTTTAGCTATAATAAATTTGTAATTTTAAGTATAGCACTCTCTTGAGTTCTGAGAGTTGTTCTAGTAGATTATTAAACTTAAGCATGGTCATAGGAACCCCAAAATTTGTAGCTACCAGGTCTGAGTAAGTGTGGCCCTGGGCTACCCTGAAATTGCAGTTGGTGTCTCAAGAGAGTGCAGTCTTGTGGGGACTATTCCCTTAGATGGTTCTGTTTCTCTGAACACTTTTACAGTGTTTTAGTACATTTTAGTATTACAAAAATGTAGTATATGTTTACATGTTAAAGCACAATAGAAGAATATCAATATATAGATAGTTACTGATAACTAAATAGACTGAGAAAAACAAATAGATAATAAAAGCTAATTCATTGGGTTTTTAAATTAAATTATACAGTGAATAGGCTTTGTAGTAACCAGTCATCAAAACATCTCATGAAGAAGAATGGCATCTTCCTGATTCATGTTGTTTACTTTCTTATGCATGTTGATTTTTGATGATAGAAACATGGAAAGTGCTGATAATCATATTATTCACAATTTCTTCACTTTTCTATATATTCTTTTCTATGAGAATAATACTTGAAGGATTATCCAAGTCATTAAGTCAAGGAAAGTGTTTGCAACTGATCCATTGAAGGATATTAAAGCAATCATAACAAATAATTGCAAATAATTTTCCTGAATTGTATTCTTTATCTCTAAAGGACAAAATTGGATCAGTTTGAAAACTTAATTGGGATATTTGGATTACATAATAATATCAGTACTAATTTCCTGATTTTTATAATGGCACTATGGTTATTTAGAAGACCTTCCTCTTTTTGAGGGTAATACACAGTATATTATTTCAAAGTCTTGAAAGGTCACATATAAAAATTATTCTCAATTGGTTCAGAAAAAACGTTACTCTTTTGAAACTTGCTTTTTTCCCTATAAATTTGAAATTATTTTAACAGTTAAACAAAATTGCATGGGAAAAATATTGAGCCAAATAGAGGACTTACGTGCCCATATATATCTCCATGAATATGTAACTTACCCAGAAGTTGCTCCTAGAGACACAATAAGAACTCTTAGTATTCCACTTGTGTATTCCATTGCTGCATAGCTTGACAGGAAACTCCATCTCTCTTGTTTGAACAAACTACGTCTATGTCCATGATGTTGCTCCTGACAATGGAATGAGACCTGTAGTTTAGAGATTAATGGTGTATAGAAAATCTCACCAGGGTCACATAAGATTGTCAGAAAATGACTTCAGCTTCCAGAAGGATAGATAGATTCCCTTTTCCCTATTCCTCTTGTGAATCAAAACTAAAAAAACTTGGACATTATATATTAATAAAAAATGAAGTCATTGATAGGTGGAGAGAAGTTGGCAGGTTGCCTAGGAACTAGGGACCCAAGATAAAATATAATATGGAATTCTCTGGATTTCTTTTTGCCACATTTAAGCTGGAAATGCCAATGAGTGTAGATAAAATAAGCCCTGACAAAAGATTGTCCACTGAAGTCAAACAATAAGGACAGGGACAATCTAAAAGTCTGAACAATTTTACACAATAAATTCACTACTTCATTCAAATACCACTATAAGAAAAACTAGCTCACAACCACCTTGAGCATAAAAGATTAAATCAAGGGCATAGACTTCCTCCCTTTCCATGCTATAACAAGGCACTCCAAACTCTTTACTGAAGTGGTGTTGGAGAAGGCCAAATAGGGAAGCAGGATTTTCACCTTCCCTAGGTAATGAGTCCCCTTCATGCAGTATCAGTGGAGACCAGATGAGAAAGCCTGGACATCAACTTCCACCCGATGATCAAAAAGCATCCTTCTCCCTTCCTTATGAGGTACTGTCAGAGGAGAAATAGTGGAGAGTCAAGACATTTATCACCTTCAGCAATATCAAGACCACACTCAAATAGTGTCAGTGGAAGCCATTATATATAAATGGAATTATACATTGTTATACAATATAATTAGTTCAGTTTGCAAGTATTTTTGACCATTTTCAAATCTATATCCACTTGGGTTCTTGTCTGTAATTTTCTTTATTCATAGTATCTCTATCTGGTTTTGTTATTAGGTGATGTTGGCTTCATAGAATGAGTTTGGTAGCATTGTTTTCAGTTCAATGTTTTGGAAGAGCTTGAGCACAATGGTATTAGATTATCATTGAATGATTGGTAGAATTCACTTAGGAAGCCATCTGTTCCTGGGTTTTTCATCTTTAGGAGGTTTTTTGAGGACAGTTTCAATTTCTTCACTTTTGATTGATTTGTTGAGGTCTTCTATTCTAGTTTCAATGTAAGTGGTTTGTGTGGTTCTAGGAATTTGTCTCTCTCATCTACATTGTCTAGTTTTTTGGCACACAATTGTTTATATTATCTTTATGTTCTCCATTATTTCTGTCCCCCTCTCATTTCTGATTTTACTTATTTGCATCTTTTCCCTTTCTTTTTTTGTCAGTCTAAGGTGGTTTTTTTTTTTTTT
>JAQZBX010054307.1:0-18684 GCA_029593785.1 Cabassous unicinctus
AACTATCATATGACCTGGCAATCCCTGTAGTAGGAATATATCCAGAAGGACTGAAAACAGTGACAAAGAGACATTTGCACACAGATGGTCATAGATGCATTATTCACTATTGCAAAGTGATAGAAACAACCTAAGTATCTATCAACCAATGAATGGATAAACAAAATGTGGTAAATATGTATGATGGAATACTTTGCTCTTGTAAGAAGAAGTGAAATTGGGACACATATGATAACATGTGTTTTATAAAGACCTAAATAAATGAAAGACTATTCCATGTTCAAATATTTGAAGACTACATATTGTTAGGGTGTCAATTCTACCCAAAGCTATTTAGAGATTCAATGCAATCCAAATCAAAATTTCATCAGATATCTTCACATAAATGGAAAAGCCAATAAACAAATTTGTGTGTGGGAGTATAGGGTCCAAATAACCAAAAATATCTTGAATAATAAGGATTTTAGAGCACTATCAGTTCCCAATTTAAAATTTAATTTAAGACTACAGTAATCAAAATATCACTACACTGGTACAAGGGCAGACGTATAGACTATTAAAATTGAAGGGAGTTCAAAATAGACCTTCATGTCTATGGCCAACAATTATGAAAGAATAGTCTCTTCAGTATATGGTATTGGGAAAATTGGCTAGCTATATGCAAAAGAATGAACGTGGAACTCTACTTCTAACCACATACAAATATTCACTTGCAATAGAACAAATACCTAAATATAAGAACTAAAACTATAAAATCTTTGTAGATTGTATTATGTACACCAAATGCTTATTTTCTTAAAAAAACAAAACATTAATCCATTCCTGCAGTTGTGAATCCATTTTAAAAAGGACCTTTTAGTTAAGGTGTAGTCAATTGAATAAATTTGGGCTATGATACAGTTACTTCCATCTTTTATAATCAGAATGAAATTCTGATGTATAAGGAAAAGCAATGTAGAGGAAGGAAATCAATGAGACCATGAACAGAAAGGAGGATGACCATGTCATGAGCACTGCCATATGACAGAAAAGTCAAGGTGAAGGGTCCTGGCAGCCAGAACAAGAACACCCCAGTCTTTGGGAAGAAAGAATCAACTTTATAATGCCTTGATTTTGGAGTTGTGCCAGCCCCAAAACAGTGAGCAAATAAAATCCTGTTGTTTAATCCAAACCATTTTTATAGTATTTGCTTTAGCAGGCAGGAAACTAAGACAAACTCTTAGAGGGAAATATAGGGTAACCTTTATATTTACACTGAAAACCAAATGCAGAAGAAAAAAAAATAGATAAACGGGAATTCAGCAAAATCAAGAAAGAATATTCATCAAAGTACTTTATCATGAATGTAAAGCAAGCCTACAAAATGGTAAAAATATTTAGAAATTATTTATCAAAGGGTTTATTATTGAGATTGTATGAAGAAATCTTAAAACTCGACAACAAAGACCTGCAACCTAATTAAATTAAAGAGCAAAATTAGAATAATTTTTCTCCGAAGAAAATAGATAAACACTCAATAAACACAAGAAAAGATGCAAAACCTCAATATCATTAGGAAAATGCAAATCAAATGAAGAGTGGATAACATTTCATAGCCACTAGCATGCCTACTATGAAAAACAGAAAATAGCAAATGTTAGAGAAGATGTGGAGAAATTGTACACTTGTTCATTGGTGAGAAAGTGAAGGGATGCTGGTTCACCTGCTGTGGAAATGAAAGTTACGTTTATCACCTGGCAATCCCACTTCCAGATAAATACCCTAAAGAATTGAAATCAGGGGCTTCAACAAATATTTTCACAACAATGTTCATAGTGGCACTATTCAAAATTGGCAAAAATGGAAGCAACCCAAATGTCCATCATCACATTAATATGTAAGAAAAAGGTAGTAAATACACAAAATGAATATTATTCCATCACAAAAAGAAATTAAGTACTCATACATGCAAAAAAATGCACGAGTTTGAAGACATCATTTTGATTAAAATAAGCAAGAGCCAAAAAAATAAATATTCTATGATATCACTGGTTAAAAAATTAGAATATGCAAATTAATAGTCAGAAACTAGAATACAGGTTACCATGGCCTGGGTTGGTGGTAGGAAATGGGGAGTTAGTGCTTAATTGATACAGAGTTTCTCTTTGGGATGATGGAAAATTTTGGTAATGGACAGTGATGATGGTATCACAAAAACATGATTATTACCACTACTGAACAGGGGCAATCAGAACAGTGGTCACTTTTATCATCTTAACCACCCAGTAAAGTTTTGGTTATTAATAAAACAACCTGCTTAAATTGTTTCTCTACTTTGAAAAATGCAGAAATTAGAAGAAACCACACATAATTGAAAAGATAGAGAAAACAATAAGCCCTAAATATTTTAAATATTATAGTAAATAATAGAAATTATATGGATATAACCAATACAAGCAAATCAACTTTATTATAATATTGAGTAAAATGGTCATGAAAACATAAAATATTGTAAACAAAAAGGGATTTTATATACATAAACAAAATTTTATAAAATAAAAGTTCTAATTTGTTAAATAAGTTAAAGTTAGTATACATTTTATTAATGAGGAGATTTCAAGAGCCTATAAATAAAGGAAGAGATCTGGGCAGAATGTTAGCCTTTCAATTAATATTGGAAATCATGCCTGAGGGTGAACGGATGATTTGTGGAGGAGGAAATTTAGGTGGAATCCTTTCTTTAGATACTGTGTGCAGGTAAGAAGGTAAAACAGAGTATAGCAAGGCTCTTCTGGACACACACTGACATGAATAAATTAAATAAATGATGTTAAAAGAGAAAAAGAAAGGACTTACATGCATGTCATATAAAAGAACTAAAATCATAGAATGATGAGGAATGATCTTGTGATCTTATTTGGAAAAGAAACCATTCTTGGTAGATCTGCAGAACTATTCATTAACTTTGTTACAGAAACAGTTTCTAGATCATTCTACCATAGATGGGAGATATCATAAGTCATCCCAGTTCCCTGGTAAGTGAAGAAAAATCAGTCACAGCTGTGCAGTTTTCAAAACCACTAGACTATATGGAAAATTTCTTATACATCATGTGTTGCTGATGATTTGATATTGAAGAGAAAGAAAATAATCACTGGATATGTTCAGAGTTTTAAACAATCTCTCCTGCAGGCCAGGAGAGAGCTGGGCATCATTCAGGAGGGAGAAAGACAGAGAGACAAAAAGGCCAAAGGTAAACCTTGAGTTACTCACCCCTGTGGCTGGAAATGGTACATATACCCCACCATGGAGGTGAATATCCTCAGTAAAACCGCTGGATTACTGTACCCATCTGCGTGGGGAAAGAACATCTTTCTCTGTGGGAGGAAGGAGGTCTGGTAGAGGGTGCAGAGTAGTATTTCTTCAGTGAGTTTGGCCAGCCAAACTCCCTTTGTATCTCAAAAAAGACTCTAGCACTGAAGCAGCCCCAGGGAAAGGGAAGGGTTATCTGATCAGGCAAGTTCTCACACCTAATTGCCATGGCAGATAGAGGAACTAGGTCACTGAGGTGATAGGTGGAGACAGGTGCCTAACCAGCCCAGGAGAAAAGGAAGCCAAGAGAGATAGTTGGCAAACTGTTAGAAACCCAACTCCCCGGAAAGGGGGCTAGGAGAGCCAGATAAGCTTTCAGAAGCCTACCTAACCTGTGGAGTGGGGGTAGCTTTGTGTAGAAACAATGCTCTTATATACTAGGACCCTGTTTAGATTTCAGATACCTCCTAAAAGAAATATTCCAGAGAGTGATGCACCAGGTTGTAAAGCATGCAGCTGGCAACTTATGACAGGGAACTTAGAGACTGAGATTTGTTTTGTTTGTTTTAGGTTTTTTGATGTGCTATTTTTTGTTTTTCATTTTTATATTCATCATTTTATTTGCTAATACATGGTACCTTACCTGTGGAGAGCAGGCTGTGGGGTGATTGATTAGCCTCAGCACCCTGAAATGGTTCCTAGGGGCCTAAGAAGAAAGCCTGTATTTCCCAGGTTGTTTTTTGTTTTTGTTTGTTTGTTTGTTTTCTCTTTCATTGTTTCCTTTTTTTTTTCTTTTATTTATTTTTTCTTAGTTTATTTCTTTTATTTCATTTTTCTCTCTTTTGTTGCTTTTCTTTCATTCTACCTTTTCTTGTTTGGTCTTCATTTTATTTTTAATTTTTTTTCCTTCTTCTGTTCTCATCTTTCCAGTCTTTTATTTTATTCTATTTATTCATCTTTCATTTTTTTATTCCACCTTTTTATTTTTATTCCTTTTTATTTTTATGATTTTCACTCTTATTTATTTATTTTCCTGGGTCTTTTATGGTTCCTTTTCTATCTTTTTTGTTATTACTATTATTCTTTTTCTCTTCTTCTCTCTTTCCTTTTCTATGGCCTTAATATTTTTTAAGGGACCACAGACAACTAAAAGGATATAGAATAAGTGGAAGCAGTTGTCAAAAAGGAAACTTAACACAAAATAAAACAAAATTAAAGACATGGGCAATTTCACCATTATCATAAAATTCCTCCTTACTGATATCTCAAGCTCTTGGGAGCTCCTAGTCTTGCAAGGTCTGCTATTCTTAGTGATTTTTTAGGAGACCTGACTGAGAATACTATGACTATTGTTATTTCTGTTACATCCCAGGTGTTTATAGTGAATTTATCCTTGGTAGATTTGGGTTATATCTCAGTTACTATTCCCAAATCTGTTGCAAATTCTCTGACAGGCAGCAATTTGATTTCTCTCAAAAAAATGTGCTACTCAGATTTTCCTATATATATTAAGTGGATCCACAAGAATTATTTTTCCTTATGTTGATGTCCTATGACCACTATATTTCCATTTCCCACACTATGCACTATGAGATCACCATGATAGCACATTTGTGCAAAGAAGGAGCAGGTGGCTCATGAACTGTTGGGCTGGTCTATTCTGTGATCCACACAGGCACCATGTTCAGGCTTCCCTTCACAGCATCCAATGTGATCCATCTATATTTCTGTGACATCCCTCAAGTTATGAGCATCTCATCTCCAGTCATGCAGTTTTCTGAGTCTATGACACTTGCTGTAAGTTCTTGCCTTGTCTTACTCAGCTTTGTCATCTTATTTATCTCATATGTTAACATCTTTTCAAACATCCTCCAGATATGTTCTGTGGAACCCTGGAACAAAGCCTTGTCAACCTCCTCTCCCCAAGTAGCTAATTTTATTTTATCATTTCTGGATTGCTTGCTTGTTTGGGCCCCATCTCAAATGAATCAACAAGCCATACCCTCATCATGGCCATGTTGTATGCCATGGTGCCCCCTTCAAAAATCCCATCACCTTTAGCCTGAGGAACAGAGAAATTAAAAGGGTTTGGGGAAGAATGTTTAGTAAGTCTTTCAAGTTTTCTTAAAGGATTTTTTAATGGGAAATAATATATTAATAATCAAGGAAAAATGCTGTATACAAAATAATACTGTAAAATTTAGGTAAAATAAAAATTTTTACACACTTGTGGGTTTTTAAAGAAACAGGGAGATATTTAAAAAACATTAGCATTAGTTACTCATTGAGCAGATACTTTCTTCCAATAAAATGAATAATTATTTCTTGTAATGATTTTATTCAAATGTTGAATAGTTAGGATTGAATATTGGATTTCTCTTGTCATCTTCATATCTTCATGTTGGTTTAATTGAAGAAAGATCTAGAAACGTTAAACACTTTGCCATGTTCTCACTGCTTTGTTTGGAAAGCTGCAATGAAAACTCAGTTCATTCTGCCTACAAATATATGCACTATTTTCTCTGTTTTCTCCATCTAATAAAATTGTGTATTTTTTCATGTTTTTTTGATGAACACATATAGATATACATGCTTGAATCTGGGATATATTTTTCATTATAACTTTCACGTTATATCTGTGAGCCTAAAATGTGTATTGTTTGTAGAAAATAACATAGAGAAGTCCTTAAACTTGTAAATATATCAATCCATTTTCCTATCTATGTGCAACTTAAAATATATCTCAGGTTGCCCTGTTAGAGAGATAGCAGTGAGGAGAAAGAAGGCAGGTGGTACTCACACTAGGAAAAAAGCAATCTACTATCTGGTAGACATGCAGACAAAGAATGAAAAGAAAATATTTTAAATTCCCTATCATAGAAGACTAAAAGCTCTAATAAAAATTTGATGCCTAAGATCAATATTAATCATTTTTAGTGACAAAGGATAAGAACATAGTTGTAGGGTAATGTTGAATTGAGGCACGGTCATTCTTGTACATGAGATTATTGTATAACACACAGTGTGGTGGATTAAGAAGGCCTGGTGCAATACAGAGGATATGCATATTTATTTCTTCATAATAGAAATCAATTTGTTTTGCAATACTAAAAAAAATAATAACTTTTTCTAGAATTATTGTTTATGTAATACTTAAATCTTTATAAAGTTATTTATCATTCCAAGTGTTTGTATGTGTGTGTTTGTTTGTGATTATTTTAACAAATATAAAAAGCTTTTACTCTTTCCCTGATGTCCAGGTATGTACATAGCCTTCAACTATTCTAATAATTAAATTTGAATTGACTAAGACTATAACAATCATGGTTTAATACCCCAATTGCACAAAATCTACATGCATTGTCCATCACAAAATTCCTACATAAAGCTTAAATAATTTTGAATGTGGCTATCAGTGTGTATTTGGTAGATTTTGTTAATTCTATTAAATATTATTATGAAATAAATCTCATTAGGTACTTTTTAGTTGTTTGCTTACTTCATAGATCACTGAGATTTCCTGAAGTGTAACTAATGATTTTTGCTGTTCTGACTACTACAGTTTACCTGATAGTACCTACCTCATTTATCCATTTCCTAATCCATGACTACTTAAACTGTTCCAAACCTTGGCTTATTAAATGATTTCCTTTTCATTAGTGCCTTTGCCATTTAAAATCTTATCAGCAATGTGACAACATTATGCTTTCATGATATCCTTGAAAGAACATGGTAAAGCTTTCCTTTATTGCTCTTCTTATAATGTGCTTTGGCCTGTGTGTTCATGTTTCATGTTATTAAAGAATTATAGATTCTAACAATACCCTTATGAGAATTACTTTTTCAATAACAATTTTGTCCACCTTTTTTGGGTTTCTTTCCTTATTCCTTTGATCTGAAAGTGGTTTTATTAATATGTGTTAATGTATATTTATTCATTTTCACTTTGGCACACGGGAAACCATCTCCTATTGTTCCAATCACCTGTAAACTTTGTCTATGTGCCTTTCCTATTAGGGATAACATTTATTTTATCACCAGTATATTATCTTGCCAGAATTTTGTTGATTTAGATATTGTTCAGGGAGTTTATTTCACCAATGCAAGTTTACAATGATTTCTTCATTTTCTATTAGTTCTGTAGTTTTATCTTTTGAATGTGGGCTATTAATCTACCTGCATTCCACCATTTTAAAGCAAGAAAGAAAGTATTTAAGTAAACTTTCTCCCTCTTGCTATTGAGTGTTTTGGTCACCATCTACCAAGCAATATACTTCTGTGTTGTTTGGACAAACTCTTTAGCAAGTTATTAAATTGCCTTGAGTATATACATATATTTCAGATCACTCTTTTCTATTCTTTGGACATATATAATCCAGCATCAGTAGTTTACTGTACAGTTTTTTAAGTAATTGGTAATATAACAATTAGCTATTTTAATGACATGACTTTAAAATATGCTATCTGCATTGACCATTATGCAACATTTTTTAACAAATCAATTTTATTGTTACATATTAATAAACATACATTTCATCTAAAGTGCACAATCAATGGTATTTGCTATAATCACATAATTGTGTGTTCATCACTTCAATCATTATTGCAGCATTTTCATTATTTCAATAATAAACAAAAACAGGGAAACAAACAAGAAAATTCCTCACCTGTCAGTCTCTGTAAGCTTCCCTTACTGTCCATAGTTGCTGTTTCTGGCTATTCTATCTTAAGTGTATAATCAATGGCTTTTAGTATAACCACAATGTTGTACATTCATCATCTCAAAAAATTTAGAACAATTTCATTACTCCAAAAAAAAAGACTCCACACCCTTTAACATTCCTTCCTCAGATTTACATAACCACTAATCTCCTTTCATCTTTATAAATTGATTAATATTTACATTTTATATAAATGAAGTCATATGCTATGTAGAACTCTGTGTCTGGTCTCCTTCACTTTGCATAATATTTTTTGTCTGATATTAGCATTTTATAGTATTAAATTGCATTTGTTCAGCTTCAAAGGTAAATGGTCTTATATATACAATTCTAGCCATATTCATATTTCACATATTTAGTTTATAATATGGCAATCAGACAGTCTTTGTTCTTTTGTGTCTTTCTTGATTCACTCAACGTAATGTCCTCCAGGTTCATCCATGTTGTCATATGTTTCATGACTTCATTTATTCTTACCACTGCAAAATATTCTATCATGTGTAAGCAGCACACTTTGTTTATCCATTAATCAGTTGATGGACACCTGGATTGTACCAACTTTTGGCTATCATGCATAATGCTGCTATGAACATTGGTGTGCAGATATCCATTTGTGCCATTGCTCTCAATTCTTCTGGGTATATATCTAGTAATGGTATTGCTGGGTTCCATGGCAAGTCTATATTCAAATTCCTTGAAACAGCCAAACAGTCCTCCACAGTATCTATAGCATTCTATATTCCCACCAACAACGAATAAGCATTCCTGTCTCTCCACATCCTCTCCAACATTTAGAGTTTTTGACATTTTAATAACAGCCAGCCTAATAGGTGTGAAATGATATGTAGTTTTGATTTGCATTTCCCTAATTGCTAGTGATGTTGAACTTTTTTTCATGTGTTTCTTTGCTGTTTGTATTTCTTCTTTGGACAATTGTCTTTTCAAGTCTCTTGCCCATTTTTTAATTGAATGCTTTGTCTTTTTATTGTTGAGTAGTATGGTCTCCTTATATATCATGGATATTAAACCTTTATCAGATATGTGATTGCCAAATATATTCCCCCATTGAGATAGCTGTTTTTTCACCCTTTTGACAAAGTCCTTTGAGGTGCAAAAGTGTTGAATTTTGAGGAGGCCCATTCTGCCCAGCTTGGAGGGTTTAACAGCCTTGTCAAAAATCACTTGAAGTAGATGTGACAGCCAATTTCTGAGTTTTCAATTCAATTCCCTTGTCAATGTGTCTGTCTTTATGTTAGTACGGTGTTGTTGCTTTAAAGACAGAAAGTGAGAGTCCTCCAACTTTATTCTTCCTTTTAAAGATATTTTAGGCTATTTTGGGCCCCTTACCTTTCCAAATAAATTTGATTATTGGCTTTTTGATTTCTGCAAAAAAAGCTGTTGGGATTTTTATTGGGAATGTGGTCAATCTGTAAATTAGTTTGGGTAGAATTGGCAACTTAATGATATTTACTCTTCTAATCCATGAACACAGAATATCCTTCCATTTAATTTAGTTTTCTACAGTTTATTTTAGCAATGTTTTGTAGTTTTCTGATTACAGGTTTTTTATGTCCTTGTTTAAATTTATTCCTAAATATTTAATTGTTTTAGTTGCTATTATAAATGGAATATTTTTGTGAGTTCCTCTTCAGATTGCACATCAGTAGTCTATAAAAACGCTATTGATTTTTGCATATTAAACTTATATTCTGCCACTTTGCTGAACTTGGTTATTAATTCTAGTAACTTTTTTGTGTGTGGATTTTTCAGGATTTTCTAGATATAGGATCATGTCATCAGCAATTAGTGAAAATTTTACTTCTTCCTTTCCTATTTCAGAGGGTTTTAATTCTTTGTCTAGCCTAATTGCTCTAGCTAGAACTTCTAGCACAATCTCAAATAATAATGGTGACATTGGGCATCCTTAACTTGTTACTGATCACAGCAGGAAAGCTTTCTGTCATTTATGATTGAGTAAAATACTAGCTGTAGGTTTGTTATGTATGCACTTTCCCATATTGAGGAAGCTTCCTTCTATTCCTAACTTTTGTAGAGTTTTTATCAAAAAAGGGTGCTGTATTTTGTCAAATGTCTTTTCTGCATCAATTGAGAGGATCATGTAGTTTTTCTTCTTCATTTTATCAATGTGGTTTATTATAGAAATTTATTTTCTTGTGTTGAACCATCTTTGCATTTCTAGGATAAACACCACTTGATTGTTCTGTATAATACTATGAGAGTTCCATTTGAAAAGATGACTTATGGGAGGAATTAGACTGATAAAATTTGTAAGTGGTATAATATACCATTCAAAATAAGGAAATAAGGATGGTAATATTTGGGAGGACATTTGGTAATGAAATGGAACTTGATACAGTAGAAAAGAACAGTTTCAAGAAACTTGGTAATTCAAAAACAAAAATAAATGGGCATGAGTGATTAAAAAATAATATATATCATGACCAAGTTATATTCATCTCAGTAATATTTACCCCAGTAAATTTCTCAGTAACATTAGAAAACTCAAAACACTAATTCATAACAGCAATAGGGATTAAAGTTTAAATATCACATGATAATTCCTTATTAGGAGAACAGATTTCTGTTGGTGTTGATGCTGAGAACAACAAAGATTATTTTCAAATTGTGGCTTATCTATGAATTACTCTATGCCATTCATAGCATGTGATTGCCCTTGTGTCTTGTCTATAACTTTACTCCATGCCATTAACATTCTATGTCCAGGTAATTGGAACAGCTTCTTTATGGAATGTTACTGGTTCCTGTAGCAGAGTGAAAACATGTTTAAACATGTATCAACATGCTATGTCTTATATCCATATTCTTATTTTAGGAGTCACATGACAAAGTCTGGCAATAATGAATTGGGACTCTATAATCCTCTCTTGAAAGGGGCACTGCAGGGAAAGCTCTCTCAGAAAGGACATCACATATTTAGAATAAGGATCCAAAGTAGGATTTATTTACTGTATTCTCTTATATGTACTTTGACTTTGTATTTACAGGCTGGAGAGTGTTTAAAATGTAGAAGAAAAGGTTATAAAAATAGGTTTTTAAAAACTTTTAGGTGTTCATATTCGGACTACTTTTTAATCCTGGGTTCAACTCTAAATGCAATTAAGAATATAATCTTCTTTTCAAATTTACAATATGCAGCTAGTGTATTCCATTGAATATAGATGAAATTTAGAGAGTTAATCTTTTTTTCAACAAAGTGATCGCATATCATTTAATATGTACTTGTTTCCTTATGGATAAGATCAAGTGCTTTTTAACTCTGATTTCTGAAATACATTCATTCTAACACATCAATATTCTTTACTTCTGAGTTCAACACCTTATTAAAGACATATATGTTTTCTCATGCCTGGCTATAGAAAACTACAAAGGCTGTTCATGAGAGACCACATGGGAAAAAGCTGAACTTCCCACAGGAGAAATGGTACCCAGCCAGTGCCTTGCAGTCTCTGAAGGGACTTGCAGTCAAGAACTCAAGGACCTCTGGCCATTCATGAGCTTGTTCACATCTGCATTGCTAGCCCAGGTTTCTCAATCAAGAGGCCTCACTGATATGAGACTTCCTCATAATGATCCCCTGAGATCTTATGGGAGGAAAGAAGGGGACATTTTGAAAACATTTTCTCCACTGAGTTTCAGTCCTCATTACTTTCCACTCCTAGTCCCTGGGAGCATAAAACTGCAGGAGCCTTTTTATAGGGCTCCTTCAACAATCCAATATCTGTGCTGATCCATCTGAATCTCCCTTCTTGGCACTGTTCCATTGGGAAATGTGGCAGGGCAAGGTAGCATCTCTCAGTTCAAAAATACTTACACTATTGTATTAAGTGACTAGAAACCTCTCTTCCCCTGATTTGACTATGTGCCAGACCCTTAAGGAGAGATAAGGTGGGTGGGCCAGGAAAACAAAAGACAAAATCCTGTGCTGAAACAGCTCCAGGGAGATGGAAGAAGGAAAATGAGCAGGCAGGCTGACACACCCACCTGCACTGGGAGAGAGAGGATATGGGTCAGTGAGAAGCAGGCTGAATGGTGTCTAACATCCAAGGAGAGTGGGAAGCCTGGAAAGACAAATGCCAAAACTTTCGAAGCCTAACTGGTCTGAGGTAAAAGAGGACAAGCGGATGAAGAGGACACATTTTCAGAAGTCTTCAGAAAGTTAACCTAACTGGTGGAGCTGGTAGAGCTCAGTAGTTAAATTCTTGCTTCCTATATACAAAGTCCCAGTTTCAATATCCAGTAACTCTTAAAAAAAAAACAAAAAAAAAAAAACAATACCTAACTGGCCTGAGTGAACAAGGGGGTGGAGATAGGCCCCCAGGAGTTGCACAGAGCAGGAATTGAAGGACAAGCAGCCTCAGAACAAGGAATTAAGACTGAGATATTTTTTTGCCTTAAATTACTTTGTTATTTTCTTAAAATATTTTTTTCCTTATTCCTTTCTCTACACCTGGGTACCTTACCTGGGAAAGGCAGGCTTGCAACAGGATTGACTAGTGGGCACTGGCAGCCTGAGATAGTTGCAAGTGGCCTGAGAGGGATGCTTGTTTTTTCTTTTTTCCTGTAGTTGTCATTTTTTGTCTCCTTTATTCTTTACTTTATCCTTAATTTCTTTCTTTTCTTTCTATCATTATTCCCTTTTCCATTGTGTTTATTTCATTCCATCATCTCTTGTTGGGTCCTCACCTTTTTTTTTTCTCATCTTGGTGGTCTTTAATCTATCTTTTTCTCCTGTTTCTTTATTTTACTCCACATTTTTTGTTCTTAATTCTCTTTTTATATTTTAGGATTTTACACTATTATTAGTTATTTATTGTTTATTTCCTTACTGGTACTTTTAAGATACTTTTTCCATCCTGTGTATTTTTTTAAATTCTTTTTCTTTTCTCCTTTCCTTTTCTATGGTCCTAATATCTTTTTGAAGGAACAAGGACAACTGCAAGGATATAGAATAAGTGGAACCAGGTGTCAAAGAAACCTTAACAAAAAATAAAGCAAAATAAAACCCTGTATTAGAAAGAGAGCCTAACAATTTGAATAAACCTATCAAGATAAACAGATGCATGGACACCAGCAATAAATTACAAGGCATACTAAGAAAGTGGATAACATTGTCCAGTTTAATGAACAAACTCAAAAACAGAAAGAGATGCAGTATGTGGAACTAATCGAGGATGTCAAACAAATATGAATCAATTAATGAAGTGAAGGAAGAGATAAAGGTTATTAAGAAGACATTGGGGAATATAGAAGAAATTGAAAACATATATAAAAGCATAACAGATCTGATGGTCATGAATGGCACAATGCAAGAAATTAAAAATTTGCTGGAAGCACATAATAACAGATTTGAACAGGCAGAGGAAAGTATTAGTGATGTAGAAGATAAATCTGAAATCACACAGATTAGCAGGAAGTCAGGGAACTGAATGACACTACAAAATCCAAAAACATACGCATTCTAGGCATCTCAGAAGGAGAGAGAAGGGAAAAGGGTCAGAAGGAGTGTTGTAGGAAATAATGGCTGAAAATTTCCCAAATCTTTTGAGGGACATTAGATGTACATGTCAGAAAAGGGCAGCACACTTCAATCAGTATAAATCCTGACAGGCCTACCCACAGACATATGCCCACATATGATCTGTATTCTATCTGCATGTCTACCTAAGAATGTTCCTGGTTTTCCTGGCAGAATGAAAGGATGTCATGCAGATGTTTTCATATATTGGGTTTTAAACCCACATTCATTATTTTAGATAATATTGTCCTGGTCAAAGAAGAGCATGTAACCCATTTGGTAAGTAATGAATTAGGATTCTATTTCCTTCTCTTCACAACAGTACAGCAGAGAGGATCATTTCAGAAGGTGTATGGATATTTTGAAATATAATGCAAATTAGGATTTGTTTATTAAATATTGTATACACATGTTATGAACCTGCATATCCAGTCAGAAGAGTGATTATGTGTAAGATGGATGAAAGAATTATGAAAAAAGAGAGAAACATGGTAAACCTTAGTGTTTACATTATGGCTATTTTCAATTGCTCATTGAAATCTCAATGTGATTTGGAATATAATAGATTCTTCTTTATCCAATCATAAATATATAATTAGTTACATGAGGAAAAATTATTAGATTTAGAGTGTTAAAAGTTTCTCATCAAAGTGATCAAATATTCAATAGCTTTTATTAATATCTTTGAGGTTCCTCTAAAAATCTTGAATTGTATGTAACTAGGCATGATTGCTGAAAAAAATTTAGTATAATTTCATCAATATTTTCTCTAATATATGTTAATTTCAACAAGTTAATCAAACAACCTGCCAATAATTATTTATCTACAGCCTTTTCTATTCTTTTTTAAAAAGTAATATCCAATTTAAAATATCCATAGCACGAACTCAACCATTTCCATGTGCTTTCTTGAAGCATATCAAGTCAAAAACCAAATATATATTTTTCAATTTTAACTATCACTTTCTCAAATATAATTTTCATTTAATTTATTCATAAATATGTGGTGTGAGATCAGAAATAAACAAGGAAACCAGTGCAAAAGAATAAAAGACAGAGCTACAGTTCTGCTCATTTAGGAAAACAATATATGACAGGTTGTTTATGGTAGAATACTTTCAATAATAGGTCCTTTTCAGTTAATGGTGATTGGACAGTTGGAAATTCATATAACGCAAAAAGAAAAATTCACACCTACCTTACACCATGCACAAATGATGAAGTATAAGGATGAATTTTAAAAGTCAAAATTATAATAATTTTAGACATTACCATTGGATAATGTATGTAAAATACTAGCTTCAGTAACTATATCTCATACATGAAATAAAACACAAAGCACAAGGGGAATGATTTATAAATTTAATTATATTAGAGTTGAGAATTTCTGTTCTTCAAAAGATATAGAAAAACCCATGATTCTATGTAACAAATTGGGGAAATATATCTATCACAAGTAATTTAGACAGGAATTCCACAGAAGAGAATTCCAGATTAACATTAAAGTATGTTTAAGCTTAAAAACATGATACACATTAGAAACATTTGAAATATCTAACAATAAAATGTATTTATGAAGAAGTTGAACAAAGAGCATTCACAAAGACTAATTATGTGTGTTCATTAATACAACCTGCTTAGAATATAATGCAACAAAAATCAATTGGGTAAGATATGTCATACAAGTGTGAACAGCCAACATTGAGTCAGTTTCACCTATGCTTGATACCTGTCCATTTTCTGTAGACTACAGATCTTCACATTGGAATCCAATCTGGTGTAGAACTATTTACCCAACTATCAAAAAGAAAACTGATTATGGAAAATCTTTCTCCAACTCTTTAATCTATGCTTTTCCTTCTTTTTTATTTATACTGAATAACATTGTCACTTGGTCAATGGGACGAATGGGATACTATCTTATTACAGGAAGGAGCACTAAAGTTCAATAATAATTCAATATGCCTCAAGTAAACTCTATTAAAACTAGAGATTTGAATAGCCAAACCACAATGGGCATGAATTATGAGCAAGAAACAATTTTTAAAATTGTAGACCACTAAGACAAGGGACCTTAAAGTAAATTTAACACCAGAAAATTGGTTATGTTTGAGAAAAGGAAAATAATACTACTGCTAAATGTTCTATTTAATTCTTCAAAAATTTCCTCATTCCATGTATTACCATTTCCAATACTTATAAATTATTTTAATTTATCTGTAATGAGAGAATCAGTACATTGCCCCTATGCTTCTGGAACAAGGTCATGCCTTCTTAACTGCTCAATATTTGAGAAATAGCTCCTTGTGTGCTATGAACCATACTCAAGATTTTGTGTCAAAACAAGTGACTATAAGAACAGAGCTAACTTCATGAGCTCGGTTTTAATAATCCAGTTAATACAGTGGGATTTTTTGTTTCCTGCTCTGTAAAATCTAAACTCCACATTTTCTTGTTTCTCACAGTATGTGTCTAGGTGATATATCTAATTTAAGACAGAGACAACAACTAAATATGTAACCATTACTGTAACATGTTAGTGTAGTGAAGTGTTAAAAAATAATGAGTTAAAGTCAAGATTAAATTGCTCTTGATAGAGCAGCAGTAGGACCTGAGTAGCTGTGTAGATTAAACATCTGAAACCCAACCATGTTCCCACAAACCCTCTACTTAGTCAATATTAAATAAGCATGTTCATCTCATATCTTTCCTTGAAATCTTCAGCAGACTTTTTGTCCAAAGACATATACTTATGCTTTTCTTGATGAAGATGCCATCAAAATAATAGTCAAGAAATATAAAATAAAAATTATGAGTCTCTGAGATGAAGATTAGTTACTTATGAGTTGATATTTATAGACTTAAGGAGACAAAATATGAAAATAGATGACTAATGATCAAGAAAAGAAACCTCATGTAATAGTATATTTGTAAGCAGGAAGAGCGATTGATGCTTTATATATCTTAACATTTAGAAAATGGAGCCTTTGATAGAGGGAATGAACATGAAATGCTGAATCCTGGTATGCAAATTCAGATTTTGATTAGCTCCATCATATTAACACCAGTACTTCTCAGCCTTCAGTCAACTGTCATGTGTATGCTTGAAAATATCTGAGGGTACATCACTATTGAAAGAGAAATCAAGAAAATTGTCAGGGGAAACCATGGGTAGCTTTTGTGAATTGAAGCCTGAGTGAAGAGTCCTGTTATTTGGCAGTGATGGGACCAAAGCAAATTGTGGTTAGCTCCATTCCAACATATAATTAAACAAAAGCTCACCAGCCATTTAGCTCCAAGTTATGGTAGATTAAAGGTAGCTTTCAGTTGGCTCATTCATGGTTTTAAATAAGAATTTCACATCTATAATGCATTGGAAGATTTTTAATAAGAAGATAAACATTTTTAAATGACCTCAAACACAATGAGACAATTAAGGTTACAGTGGAACATTTAAAAACTGGTAGTTAATATTCTCAGAGAGATAAGGAATGATTTTGCATTGGAATTTTTCTATCAGATAATCAATCACAGATTTAGGAATGCTGGAGTTCTAAGGAAAATTATTTATGAATATGATTTTAAGCAATAAAAATATCTCAGGATAGTTTGGAGAGGTTTGAAGATCATTTCTCATAGTATAGATTTAAAATACAAATATGTAGAAAAATATGTATGCAGTAAATGGTCATTTTATTATTAAGATAAAAATTAATTATGTTATTAAAAATTGTATGAAAAATTATTCAGGTTAGAGAAACTTAAGTTTCCTGATTGACATAGCCTACCTTATGAAGAACATATTAATTATGGACCCCCTCATAACTTTGGGGAGCAAATAAGCCAGCTTGACGCAGTGCCAGGCTGAGGGGAGAGGCGAATCTGCAGGGTTAACCTCATTTACATGCAGTCTGATGACACAGGGGCTCTGATCCAGAAGGGCAGATTCTGCCGTTTTTAGTGTACTACACTGACAAACATCACTTTTGCATCCCTGGGGAATCCAGAAATTGGGAAGTGCTTGATTAGTTTTCATGAGCCAAGTTAGGGCCCCCTCCATGAGGGGGGTGGTCTAGAGAAGGACTTATTTTTTTGTCCTGTATTACGCCAAATAAATAAATAAATAAATAAATAAATAAATAAATAAATAAAACGGTCACTTTAATAAATGAAAAATAAATTCTTTTTAATTTAGCTTAACAGCCAAAAGTTTCTTCAGGACCTGCATATAAAAAATGTGTGGGGAAATTGTTTGATAAACACAAGCAGGCTGAGAGGATCCACGGGACCCCAGGGAATATTGATCCCCCTTAGCTTTTTTTGACTACTTGCCAGTGTGGTTGTTTGCTTTTTCTCTGTTTATTTGTTGCCTCTTGCTTTTCTTTCCTCTTTCCTTCCCCCTTTCTTCTTTCTTCCATTTTTTTTAAAATTAGGTGTTCCTAGCTTCTCTCTTCTTTGCTGTGCTTCTTCTTCAGTAATTTCCCATTCTCTCTATATATTGATTTTGTATTCCAAACTATCTCTTATCATTCCCTCACCTTTCTGCCTTCTGCTTTCTGTTGTGGCTATTAAATACCACATTTTTTTCATATGCCCACAACACGAGGGTGTCAATTTCTATTCCCTCTATATTGTTTTTTCTTTCTTTAGTAATATTGACTCTTTACTTTTAGCCCTTTCTTAACTCTTTCTTTCCCTCCTCATAATTCTAGCTTTCTAAATCATTATATATATATTCCTCTATTTAGTTTCCCAGTCCATTGTACGTACTCCACTTTCTTTCCTATTATTCTACACTGCCTACTTGAGTTAAATATTCACTTCATTAAGTCTTATTTGGCCCCTTTTCAAACTTTTATCAATATTACTATTATCCTTCTTCCTTTCTCACATCTTTCGATTCCTCTGGCCCTAATTTTTGCCTTCAAGGGAACATAGAAAGAAGCAAGGAAATAAAATAAGAAGGAAAAGTATCAAAGAGAAAACTTTACACACACACAGAACCACCACCTAAATAAAACTCAAGAGCAGAGAGAGAAGCTAATCAACTGAATAAATCCATCAAGATAAAATGATGACTAGAGGGCAACAAAAATTACAAACCACACTGAGAAA
>JAQZBX010054308.1:0-18697 GCA_029593785.1 Cabassous unicinctus
GACAGATACAGGCCATTGTATATTTTGTCATAACTTACAAAATTGTGCAGGACAAAGTGTAAAACATAATGTAAACTGTAGTCCATGGTTAGTAGCAATGCTTCAATATGGGTTCATCAATTCTAACAAATGTATCACACTGATGAAAGATGTGAATGTGGGAAAATGTAGGGGGAGGAGGGAGGAGGGCATATGGGGATCCCTTATATTTTTTATGTAACATTTATGTAATCTAAAGCTTCTTTAAATATAAAAAAAAATAATAATTATTAAAAAAAAACAGTTCCAAAAACTGAAAAAGATGAAGTTAAGAATCAACCCATTAAAGTATAAAAATTTCCTATAAAAGTCCAGCCTGGTCAGCTAGGCTCTCATTCTCTCTGCACTATTTTAATTACCACATGCAGTATTTAACTTTAGTTTAAAAAAAACAAACAAACACTAAAACAGTAGTATTTTTCTTCTAAGTAATGGCTAATGCATGAAGCTTTGGGAGGAAATGGTACTCTTCTTCAATCAGTTAAATGCATTTTTTTTTTCATTTTAAAACAATTTATTGATGTGTATCATTCATACATGAACATACATAAACAATAAGTATATAGTAAAAGTTGTGAACTTACTAAACAAACATGTATAACATTTTACAGGGCTCCATACATCATCCCAACACAAATACCTTGTAGCTAAATGCATTTTTTTAAACATTTGGGAAATTATAAAGAAATGAAAGAAAGGATTTTTTTCTCCCCCTTCCTTGAAAATACTTCTTGTCAATACAGGAATGACAAAGGCAGGATCATGGCTGACCACAAATTTAACATGAATCAACCCAGCATTTGACTCTTAAAGGGTTCTAATAGAATTACCATGCTCGCAATGGAAGAGCCAATTGCTTCCCTTCCTTTTGAAACAATTAGACAGCATGTAGCTTCCTGAGGCCAAGGTCAGATGCATCCCTTTCAAACGGATATTGACAAACCACTGAGTATTCAAAGATGAGCTTCCAAAATAATGAAGTCAAAGGAGAGGATCACCATATTCCTATTTAAACAGGAATCATAAGGAAGAGGAATTACTCTCTGTGACTCAATCCATCTGTTTTAGTTTGCCACAGGGCTGCCAATGCAAAGTACCAGAAATCTCTTGGCTTTTATAATGGGGATTTATTTGGAGTAAAAGCTTTCAGTTCCAAGGCTATGAAATGTCCAAATCAAGGCATCATCAGAGATGCCTTCTCACCAAAATCAGCTACTGTTGATCCCTGCATGTTGCCACATGGTGAAGCAAGATGGGTGCTGATCTCTGTCGAGGTTCCTGCCTTCCCCTCCAGAATCTATTGTCTCTTAGAGTTCAGCTGTGGACAACCAGGCATAGAACTTGTCTGTTAGGGCTTCTGTCTTTGCAGCTCATCTGTGGGCAAAACTGGAGTCTTTTCTCTCACATGGCAGAACCAAACATGGCAGTTCCCTTTTTCCTATGTCTGTGAGTCTGTTTATATCAGACCAAGGAAAGGGGTGACTCACTGACATAGTCCAAGCAAAAGCCCTAAAGCAAACTTATCAAGTAATCTAATCAAAGGCGCCTCAACTGAATTTAATGCAATCAAAAGATATCACACCCAGGGGAACAGATTAGTTTACTAACATAATCTTTCTCTTTTGAGGATTCATAAAATACTCTCAAACTGCCACACCATCCAAAATAAAACTGGCAGCCTTGTGATCACATACAAACCCAGGCAGATGCCAGATGGTCACTAACAAACGTGATGGCAAAAGGAATTTCTTCTTCTGCAGAAGACTGGATTCAATGACCTCTAGTAGCCCACTGCATTAATTCTCTCTTCAGCTTTGTCTAATCTGCTAATTAAAATCATCCTATTGAATTTTTTATTTCAATGATTAAGTTTTTCATCTCTATAATTTCTATTATGTTCTTTTAAAAATCTGTCTGGTCATTTTGATAGTCTCATAATGCTTGCTTACATTTTCAATTTCTCTCTATCTCTCCAAAACCTTTAAACATTATCAGATACCAACACATATATTCTTTACCTAATTCTATTCTATTCTGATATATGAATTCCAAATTGTTCTAATTCTGCTGTTTGTTGATTCTGCTAATACTCACTCATGGTGGCTTATTTGTGCATTTTTAAAATTTTGGACTGTGAGCTCTTATCTGGCTGATCTAATCTTGAGGATCCTGGGAATCTTTTCATCCAGGGAATTTGTATTTGCTTCTACCAGGAGCCCCAGGGCATAAAAAAATCTAGAGCACAGGCCAAAAGAGACACGTTTCCCTATGGTCTCTCTGCATGGAAGGCAGCACTTTGTAGTGCTTTGGGCAACTGGAGTGTACAGGAGAGCCCCAGAGAACATACATGTCCAAGGCTTCGCCTGCCCATGGCCCTGTCTTCCCTCCCAAGCAGGCATAGCTAATAAGGCCCAACAAATGCTCCCAAGACAGTAAGACCTTCACGGCTGATGGCCTTTCTGGATTTAATTTTCTCTTCATTTTTAGTCCCTGAGATTTCTCTACAGTTTCTTAAAGTTTAGCTAGTCATTCAAAAGAATGTTCTTTGTATTTATTTTTTTCCAACATGTGAGAGTTCTGTATAAAAACATTTTCCAGACTATTGCCGGAGCTGATTTCCAGGTTCTTGGTCATGTTGTAAGAAAGAATTCAGAGACACACCAGAATTATAAGAAAGTTAGAAAAGAATTTAATGAGGAGAAAGTACACACTCAAGGACGTGAGTGTGGGTGTGCTCAAGGTAGAGAGACATGCTCTTTCTCTAGGGGTTTCTGGTTTTATTGGTTATCATAGGGGGTTAGGGTCTGCACTGACTGGTGTATTTAAATCAAGGTGGGGGAAACTCATTGAGTGGTTTGGTTTCTAGGGTGCATTATTTGGTGATGGTCGGCTTTTGGTTGCTGTCCACAAGCTCTGCAGGGCGCATTCACCAGCAGTGATTAGCCTCTGACCACCGTCCATGAGCCCTGCTGCATGTTCACTCCGCAAGGTGTTTATGAAAGTAGGTGGTTGGTGGGGCCCTTCCTGTTTTTCCTTCTTTCTGCTGTGTGAAAATGTTGCAAGCTGCATCCCCATAAGGATGTCTGTGTTCTGAGAACTGGCGCTTGGGGTTTTCTGCCTCTCCTCCTCAAGTCCCTATTCTATCCTGCCTCAAGACTACCTAGTGGTTACCTTTCAACAATTATCCTGCTGTTGAAAGTCAAAGTCCAAAAGAACTTCTGAAGTATAGAAGAGGGCATCTGTATTTCCACACCCCTTCAAAAGCTGAATAAAGGATTGGTTTCCAAACCCAGAATCTGAAAAAAAGAGATTCCTGGGCCCTGCCATTATGAATCAGAATCTCCAATATTAGATGCTGGGAATCTCTATTAAACAAGCTCCCCAGGTGATGCTGAGGCACGATCAAGTTTGGGAGCCACTGAAATAATTTTCTTTTTTTTAATTCTACTTACCTTCAAAGGCTGGCAACAAAATTATCAATTAATCTTTGACATTTTATCTCCTTTGGCTTTCCATTCACTCTACCCAGGTTGCCCTAACAAAAGAGGTAAATATTCTAGATTTCAACCCCTCGTGCAGTGTGCTTGCTGGTGGGTCACCCAGCCACCTCCACAGCAGTTATAGAAAACCTTAACTGAGCACTGAAAGGCCAAAACTATCATTATTCCAGGCAGCCTCCTATGATACTGTGTGCAAATTGTAATCTAGAAAACGGTTCCATGCTGAGCTCTGCCTCCATAAGCATTCCATCACATCTTGGTCCCCCAAGGACAGCAGAGGGGGGTAAATGAGTGCGCAGTCACTGCCCCCCCAAAAAAAATTACATGCAAAATTATTTGTGCGTGTGTTAAATGTACAATAGGGCAAATGTAGGGTTTTTTTCCTGCTTTTTCCAGATTCTCAAAGAATTTTTCTTGACTCCTAAAACATCAAGAATCAGTTTTAAACCAGTCACCACAGCAACATCATTCATGGTGCATATTTGTGACTGTATAATTAAGCATCTTACAGTATTATTAATATATATTATTATTACACATTATTAGAATTACTGAAAGTATAGTCTTCAGAGCCTCTATGCTGGGCAGTTACCATACTAGTAGAATTTCCCAACGTATATTCTTCAGAATAAAAAGGAGTTCCACAATCAAATTTATTTGGGAAGCACTATACCTACATCCTTCCTCTCAGAGATTCATAAAGTAACTAGCATTTTAAAGGCTGCAAAAGTCCAGCTATAAAGAGGCTTCTTTAATAGGTATCTTCCACATTTCTTTTACCACAGAAGTCCTTTTCTCCCTCCACATCACTCAGAAGATTTTACCACACTCTAAGAAACACTGGTCTGATTTTAAAATATCACAGGCATCTCTTTAACCTGCTGCAGTTCCTTGAGGGAAGGGTTTGCATCTTCTGCTTATTCTATACATACTGTCTTAGTTTGCCAGAGTGGCCATAACAAATACCACAAACTGGTTGGCTTAACCAACTGTAGTTTTGGAGGCCAGAAGCCCAAAATCAAGGTGTCAGCAGGCCGTGCTTTCTCCGAAGTCTGCCATCGTGCGGCCATCTGTCTCCACCTGTCTCCTCCTCACGCCTACAGCTACTATGTCCAATTTCCTCTGCTTATAAGGACTCTAGTCATATTGGATTAAGGCCCACCTGATTCAGTCTGGCCTCATCTTAATGGGATCTTTGAAGATCCTATTTGCAAATGGGTTCATGGCCACAAGACAAGAGATGAGGAATTCGACATCCTCAATTTATCTTTGTAGGGGACATGATTCAATCCACAACACACACTAAGATTACATCATTGTGCTACTCAGTCCTCACTAAATACATAATTTGTGATTGAGTATTAAATGCTCTCAACCAAGAGCTCTGAATACATCCATCAAAATCCTGTAAAAGCTTCTAGCACTTCACACTAATCCCCATGCTTCTTTCTACAATGTAATATACTCCATAGTCCAGCCAAGTAGTCAAACCTTCTAAACAGACCAGGCACTGAGATTACTTTTAAAGAAAAAAATTCCACTAGGATATCCAAATACATAACTGCAGCAACCCCTCTTGAAGAAGTAGGAATGTTTCCATTCTGTACATAACAAGACAGGCTGATTATCTTATAAGCATACATAGAAGGCCAGGAATTAAACTCCAGGAAGACGCATATAAATGCAGTACAACAGAAAATAAGAGACCACACACAAATACAGCCATCTCTTTAAATTAAAGTAACACAAAGATTTCTTAGGATTCATCATTCTAAGACAGGATTTCCTACCCTTGGAACTACTGACATTTTGGGGTTGCTAATGCGTTGTTGTGGAGGACGTCCTATACATTGCAGGATATTTAGCAGCATCCCTGGCTACTACCCACTAGACCCCAATAGCATCTCCCTTCCCCCAGTTGTAACAATCAAAAATGTCTGCAGACATTGCCAAATGTGCCCTGGTGGGGGAGGGGAGTGTGCAAACTATTCCTCTGCCCCCATTGAGAACCACTGTCCTAGGGGGAAACTGCAGTGGCTAACATTTTTGCTGGAGATTATTAACACACACACACACACACACACACATATATATATTTAGGCAAGAGAGTAAAGAGTTTACTAAGAAACGAAAAAAAGAAAAAGTACACACCCGAGACATGGATGCGGGCCATGCGACATGGTGAGACACACATGTGGGGCCCCAGAGGAGGCCTTTTTAAGGCCTTTCCTCCTCCCCTCTCCCCACATTAAGGAGAGATCTCCTCTGTCTGCTGTCCTGATTGGTTGCCTTTCTATCTAATGGGGAGACTTCCTGTTTGGAGTTATCCAGGGCTTCTTTTGAGCCCAGGAGATTCAAACAGGACCTCATGACCAGAGTCTCTGGCAGGCTTTTCAGCTATAATGGTTATGGCTTTGTTCTCAAGCATCTGCCTTCCCTCGGGATTTCTGGGTGGGGTCTCTTGGCTATGCTCAGATGAACAGCCTTCCCTGTTTCCTATACTAACCTGCCTCAACTCCCCCCTCTGAGAGTTTACATCCTTATTCTTAAGGGGTAGCTGAAGGGCGGTGGTCATTCTTCTGTAATTGATTCTTGCTGGTTAGGGCAGTAGTCCCTGCCTGACAGGGTGTGAAACTCTCTGGCTAGTCTATTGAGGTTGAGGGAAGGTGGGTTTGGCATCCTGGTTGGAACTGGATGAAATCCCCATGTGACTTATTCTGGAAGAAATAAACTTAGTTAGAATTTTGAAGATATATGGTCCTACTTAAAGGATAAGATGATGTTGTTAAGTGGCCCAAAAAAGGGGGTCAGCCATTATATACTGGACCATGGGAGCAAAAAAGTCCAGGTGTCTCCAGAGGCTACATCCTCCCGAAGTTGATGGGCTTCATATTGTAGGTTTCAAATGCTGTCTAAGACTGTTCCGGAGTGCCAACAATGCTACTGGAGTCATTTTCATAGAAATAGCATTCCTCCTTGAGGAACAGGTAGTTCTTCCCTGTGCTGCTATTAGCATGAGGGCTCTGCAATTTTGCAGCACCGTGGTGGTGAGGGAGTCTATTTGTTGTCTGAGGGCTTCTAAGGTGCAGCTAGTTTCTTCTACGCTGTTGGTTAACACTAAGGAGAGACTGTGGTAGACCTGCTGGGTTTTGTATAAACTGTCAACCCCAGTTCACATGGCAGTGGTTATGCCTAAGACAGCAAGGAGAGGTGTGAAGAGAGGCACTGCCCGAGACATAAACTCACAAAGACAGTACAGGCAACAAGACAAGCATATGACAAGCAAAATAAAGGCAGTACTTAAGAGAGCCATTCTTTTATCTTATAGGCACATTCATTAACTATTTAGAAAATGGATTAAATTTACCAAGACTTTTTTTTTTTTTCTTTCCTTGTGTCGAGGGCTGACTTTCAATAGATCACAGCGAGGGAGCTGCTCTGCTACGTACGAAACCATGACCAAGTTTACCAAGACTTTTAACATGTTCAATATCCCTCTGCATATGCTCTAGAATAGAGGAGATATTATCATATTCATTAGGTAACCTATATTTCTTTACCTAATAATACAAAGAACCTTTTGAGTTAAGATTTGATAACAGATGCATAAACATTATACTTTTTTAAAAACCTAAATTAGAAAAAAGAATATCCATTGAGGAACATTCCACAAAACATGTGACCAGTACTCCTCAAAACTGCCAAGATATTCAAACCAAGGAAAGTCTGAGATAAATTAACACAGCCAAGAGGAGTCTAAGGAGACATGAAGACTAAATGTAGTGGTGTCCTGGATGGGATCCTAGATCAGAAAAAGGACAAAAGCGGCGATACAGGGGCTATCTGAATAAAGTATGGACTTTGGTTAATAGTAATCTGTCAGTATTGGTTCATTAATTGTGACAAATGTATCAAAATAATGTACTAGGTTAACAGCAGGGGAAAATGGGTATGGGGTTTATGGAAACTACTCAAAAGTTCTATAAATCTAATAAAACTTTTCGAAAAAAAATAAGTTTATAATAAAATGAATTGGGGAGAAAAAAAAAAAAACAGAAGGGTATGAGATAAAGGGTAAAACAAACAATAAAAATCATTTCTTCCCTACACAGGCTTCATCCTGTGAGTCCCTTCAACGGGAAGAGACCTGAACAGAGTGTTTGGATTAAGGCAAGAGATCAAATAGCCAGAGAGAAATAACCAGGAAGTGAGGAAGCAAAATCCTTCTGTCCTCTTATAAACTGGAAAATTAAAAAAGGTATGCTTTTACAGGAATCAGACATCAGTGCTTCTTCTCACCTCTAATTCCTACAAGGCACTGCTCAAGTGTCAGCCCAACCCTCTTCCTCATCTCCCCAGCAGTTCTCTCTCTGGTGCCAGCGCCCTCGGGGCCTACTGTTTATCTCCCCCAAGCTGGACTGTCACCTGCCTGTTTACAGGTCTCCCCATACATGCAACACAGGAACAGCACCTGGCAAGAGCAGGTGTTTAGCCCCCATGAGCCCTTCCTTCCCTGGCAGACTCATCCATCCGCGAGTCAATCCCAGTTAAGCCCCCTGCTTGGTGCTCAGTAAATGCTAGCCTTTATACCTAAACAGACTTCCCCTAAAGGGGAGGAGGGATGGTGCAGCCCCAGACAGCGAGGAAGGGACCCGCTGCTGGGAAAGTCGAATTAAAGCCCCTCACTCTCAGGGGTAAAATAGGAGCAGGTTCTATGTGTGCTGGGGAACAGGGCACACCTAATACCCAATACACAGACTTTAAGACTTGAAAAGACTTGGACGTGACTTAGTGCAGTGCCCTCATTTTACAGAGGGGTAAACCAAGGCCTAGAGAGTTTAGGTGAGTAGTTCAAGGCCACACGGCTGGTTACTGGCACTGCCCTAAGTGGAAAGAGATCTAAACTCTTCTTCTCAATAAGCCACCTCCACCTCTTACCAAGTGTGTGTCTAAGACTACAGAGTTACTGGATAATACTAATAGCTACTATCTACTGAGCATCTGCTGGCTGCCAAGGCTGTGCTAAAAACCCTCATGTTATCCTCATGTTGCAGATGAGGAAACTGAGCTCAGAAAGGAGAGTTACCAGCTGCCAAGGTCACAGAGCTAATAAGCCTCAAAAGCCCCCTCAGACTGTCATACCCCAAACTCTGGTCCACCATGATCTTCACCACTCATTGTCAGCATCTCACGTGCCAAAATTCTAAACACTTTTCATGATTAATGCTTATTCCTCACTGCAAGCCTAAGATGTTGGCACTCCTAGCACCCCCATTTTGCAGATGAAGAAACTGAGGCTTCATGACTTCTCTAGGGGGCTTACAGCCAGCAAGCAGCAAACCACATCCATAAAATCAAAATGGCGAAAAGTCTTGCCTGCAGTTTCTTAATAAAACTAAACATGAAATTACCATATGACCCAGCCATTGCACTCTCTGGCATTTATCCCAGAGAAATGAACACTTTTGTTCACGCAAAAATCTAGACGGGAAGGTTTACAGCAGCTTTATTCATAAGAGCCAAAAACTGGAAACAACCCAGATGAACCCATGAACAGTTAGCGATGGTACATATATAAACCTGTGGACTGTTCCTCGGCAATAAAAAGGAAAGCACTACTGAGACACTCAAAAACTCGGATAAATCCCCAGGGAATTATGCTCAGTGAAAAAAGCCAATTCCAGAAGGTTACATGCTGTATGATTCTACTTATATAACATTTTTGAAATGACAAAATTTTAGAAATGGAGACCAGAAAATGTCCCAGGGACTGGGGACAGGGGAGTAGGGCATTAGGAGGGAGGTGGCTGTGGTTATAGAAAGGTAATATGAGGGCTCCTCCTGGGGATGAACTGACTGTGGAGGATACACGTACCTATCCCAGATACAATCCTATAGAACTAAATGCACCCCACTACAAGTGAAACTAGGGGGATCTGAATAAGCTCTGTGGGTTGTATCAATGTCAATACACTGGTTGAGATACTGTACTGTTATTTTACACAATGTTACCATTGAGGGAAACTGGGTAAAGTGTATGTGGAATTTCCCTGTATTCTTCTTACAACTGCATGTAAATCTACAATTATTTCAATAAAAATATCAATTAAAAATCCTGCCTGCCCAGGGGAATGGATGTAGTTCGAGTGGTTGAGCACCTGCTTCGCTGGCACGAGGTCGGGGATTCAATCCCTGGAACCTCCTAAAAAAAAAAAAATCTTGCCTGCCCAACAGCTGAGCTAAATGACCAGCTAAGTTTCCTTCATCTCTAAGATCTGCTATTATCAATGTCTCCAAAGCCAGTCTTCTTTCCACCACACCACACAACTACTTGAAAAACCGATGCAAATTTAAACTCTTAGCAAAAGGAAACTAAGAAAATTAAGCACAATTTCATAGAATTCTGCATTGCTGGCAACTTCAGTTCCCTCAGAAAATCATTACAATTTAGAAACATAAGCCTTTTGCTTTCTTTCATTAAAATGACTTCTGGCCAAAAGATTAAAAAAAAAAAAAAAGTGATCCTACAAAAATGTTCTCTCCCACCAAACATTCTTTCCCATTCTCCAAGTGTCACCTCCACCAAAATTTTTTTTTTAATTCAATATAATAATTTCTATTTCTAAATCTTCCTTGAAAGCAGCAGCGCGGATGGACTATCGCTGGCTCTTTTACATCAGTCCCCAAATGGTCAGCGGCTGCTGGAAGGCAGCGCAGCGCGGGGGAAGGGACAGTGGGTTTGGGGCTGAGCCACGCCTGGGGTGAGGGTGTGACCTTGGCCAGGTTCCCTGAGTCTCGCCTTTCCCATCTGCAGAGTGGGGGTGTGGTCCCTCTCTCAGGGGCTTTCAGAAGAATTCAGGGAGACAATAGGTACTGGCATTGGGCTGCATTCAGTGGACGCTAGTTCCCCTCTCTGTCTCTTAGTAACACCCGAGCCAGGCGGCGGTTCACTTGGTCATAAAGTAATCAATCCCTGGAATCCCGTCCTCTCTGAGGTTAAGAAATAACCCAGAACAATCCCAACCTTGACCCCTCCTATTTCAAGCAAGTCCCACTCCACCTCCCACCAAGAAAAGCAGATCAGCCTCCGGAGCCTGCCACCTGCCCAGCAGCCCCGCTGCAGGGTAACCCCTGCTACTGTTACTGCTAATTAATAACAACACCTAACGGTGCGTGGAGGGCGATCGTCGCCAAAGAGACGTCTGTGGACCCCCCAGCCCCCCGCCCCCGAGCAGCCCAAAGCGCTTCCAGTGCAGATCTCAGGCTAAAGCCCCACGAATGCGTAAGGCAGCCTTCCCCACAGGAGAAAGGCGAGAGTTGTAAAGTTTCCGGGGGACACGCTTTTCCGCATCTCGCGCAGTCGCTCGGCAGGAGATGCCGCGGCGCCCGGGTCGGGAGGGCCTGGGGGGTCGGCAGCAGCACCGGCTGCGGGGCTGGCCGCGGGAGGGGACCCAGGGCCCCGCCGCGCTCACCGTCCGTGCCTCTCTTCGCCTCGCGGTACCGCTCCCACAGGTAGCGCTTCATGTCCGGGGTGGTCGCGGCTGCGGTGCACAAGGGCCGTGCGGGCTCAGCGCGCTGCCGCCCGCGGGCCGCAGCCCCGCAGCCGCCCCGCAGGGCCGCCGCCGCCACCCTCGCCCCGACCCCGCGGGCCGCCGCCGCCGAGGCCATGCTCGCAGCTGCCGCGCCACGAGGGGCGCTCCGGGCCCCGGCTCTGCCCCAGCTCGGCCCGCCGGCGGGCGGCTCCGTGCGTCGGAGCACGTGGCGGCGCGACCCGCCTCCTCGGCTGCCGCGGGGACGGGGCGGGGCCGAGAGGGAACCCAGCCGGGACGGCGGGTGCGGGAGATCCCGCCGAGCTGGGACTAGGGCGGCGGCGCTGAGCCTGCTGCGGCCACTTCCTGACCCGGAGGCCCCGCGGGGTGGCCGTGCGGTGGCGCGGGAGCCCTCTCTGGCCGCAGTGCCCCCCACTGGCCGCAGCTCCGGTGGCGACCTCTCCGCATTAAGGGTCTCTGCAGTCTGGACCTCTCTGGATTGCGGGGGCGGGCCCGGGACGTCCCCCAACCCCTGGCTTGGAGGCATCCAGTCCCCCTGCCCAGGGCCCTCGCTTCTGTAAAGAAAATTGGGGGCGGGGGGCGGCCATTCCCTCAACGCTTGTTTACTGTCTGTCTGTCCCTACTGGGGACTGAGCAAAAGGGACGTGGCCACGTCCTCAGGGAGCTTCAAGTCCAGAAGTAAATTCTTAAACAAGGAGTTGCACATATAGCAAATGAGTCATGTACTCCTGGTGCCAGCTGGGGTATCTCAGCCCCAAATAAATTTGCAAGGCCCCAGGGGGACCCTAGGGACACGGCTGCCTCACAGGGCTCGGGCTATTCTGTGCCTTGAGGGGCCACCAAATTCAAAGAAACAGGCCCGTTCCACAGCACTTCTGAGTGCACTGAGTCAGACTCAGCTCCTCCAGGAAGGACTGATGGGACACACACACACCCCCTGCTGAGAATCACCTAACTGCGGACTTCCCAGGCTACCCTGTGAGGACCCTTGAGCAGAGTGCTGAGTGAATACGGGTATTAACTCTCAAGGCTTGCACTCTGCTTGGAAGACTACACTGTCATACGTGAAACAGGTGGGGCACAATTTAAGGCAAATAACTGGAGGCATTGGTATATGTTTAAAATTTCAGGCTGGAGGGGTCAAGAGATGTTTCATGGAAACATGACAGATAATGGTAACTACCTGGATTGGGTCATGAAGATAATGGTAACTACCATCTCTTGAAGGCTTGCTATGTGCATTATCTAATGCAGTCCTCTCAGTAAGCCTGAAAAGTAGGCACCACAATTTCTCCCATATTAGAGAATGAAATTGAGACTAAGAGAGAGGTTAATTACATTCTTAAGGTCACATAACTGATCTTCCATTTAGCTTTCTAACATAGGATATAGGATTTAGTGGGGGATAGGGAAGAAAGTTGTCAGTGAGTAATTTTAAATGTTAATGGTTATGTCTTACAAATCATTTATAAAATGAGAAACAAATTGTTTAAAACAGAAATATCAACTATAGAGGCTTTACATTTACTTTATGGTTTAAGGATATTCCAATTTATATCATTTCTTGATCATGTTTCATGAGTAAGCTTGGTGATAGCAATTGTAATATTTTGTTTACATGGAAAATTAATTCATATATTCAAAATAGATAAATAACAGTATGAAAGTAACACAACTAGAACTTTAATAACATTGTTTCGATACATTTTTAGATACAGAATTTTGTGTGATCAACATCGCTCTATCTACCACACAAATGTGAATCATAGGAAAATTACTTTTTAGCTCAAATCAGTTCCAAATTTAAAGGCCCTAAAAATAAAATCCCCAGACCTTAATTATCACCATATCCAATCAAAGAGTTCTAAATAAATATGTGAAAAAAACTTGTAGACGCAAGAGCCCATAATAATTTTCATTCTTTATTATCATTTGGGGTCTTCAGCAATTTTGTTTCAATTTGAGATCTTCTCTGTAAAAAACATTTTTGAGGAGACGAACTGTAATCTGAGTTGTGAAAGAGCCACTTTTCTGATATGAGCTCAGATATGGAACCCTGGGGATTATTTGTGCAAAGAGGTAGCAGGGGATACTGGTAAATTGTGATTTGACCTTTTCCACTCTCGCTTTCAGCTGACATAATTCTTTGCCTTGAAAGCTTCACTGCACCATCCATTTTACCCAAAGCTAAAATCTTAGTGGAATAGTCTTTCTTATTCTTTGATGCCTCTTTTTCTGGGCCATGCCAAATTTCAACATGGCTTTGTGTCTTCAGTCTGGTCTTTTCCCCAGAAGAAATGCAAATAATGGGCCTCAAGATCTTTTTCCTTTTTCCGCAAACAAATTTTGATTTATCTAAAATTGTAGGAGGTGCCAAGCCCCTGCTTTTAGTCCAAAGTAGCTTGTCTGCATTCGCAAATATTGCAGAGTTCACTGTATTACAACTCTGAGCACTGTGATAATTTACTTTAAGAAGGTTCTCCCATATTGAGGAGCCATTCCTAGAACCCTCAGAATATTGCTGGCTCATGCCTTGGGGCCAACATCTCCTGCCCCGGATCCGCTCAATTTCCCTCAGAAGGCTGTGAAAGAGCAAAAGTTATCAAGAGGTCATATAAATAGCATGAGTGTCCAAAAGCATATTTCTTTTTGAGATATGAAACAAAAACTCACTGCAGGATTCCATTGACTGATGAATGAGAAGATCCCAGATAGGAGGCCCTTAAATCAAGTGACCTATACAAATAGTCCACTGCCTCGATCATGACGTGATGACAAGAGTCACTTAGCAATAATTGGCCTGCTGGATATTTGAAAATAAGGATATTAGAATTTTTAAAAATTACTCCTGGCTTCACACATTTAAAAGAGAAGGATAAAATGGAAAAAAAAAATACATTTACAAAAAAGTAGCTTTGGAACATCACCTATTGAAGTATAACTGCCAAAAACATTTAACTTGAGTCTAATCATGAGGAAACAATCATATAAAATGAAGGACATTTCGGGGAGTTAGTAGAGGGAGCTGACCTAGACTCTTGAAAACTGTCAATGTCATGAAAGACAAAGATAAGTAAATGTTCTAGTCAAAAGGACACATTATAACCAAATGCAATGCAAGATCCTTGATTATCCTGAATCAAATGCACAACTCTGTGATTATATCAAATGCCATTGATTGTACACTTAGATAAATCGTATGGTTTGAAAAAAAAAAAGCAAACAGCTCTCAAGGACATTAATGGGACACATGGGGAAATTGGAATATGGACTGTATGTTGTATAACAGTCCTATGTCTTGGTTAAATTTCCAGGGTTTGATAATTGCATTATGATTCTATAGGGGAATGTTCTTGTACTCGGGAGACAGGCTGAAGTATTTAGAAATAAAAGTGTCATATCTGCAACTAGCTTTCAGATAGTTCATAAAAATGTATGTGTTTGTATGTGAGAGACAGAGAGAGAGACCGCAAATGTGGCAAAATATTAGCAATTAGTGAATATAGGTAAAGTGTGCATAGTGTTTATTATACTGTTCTTGAAACTTCTCTGGAGGTTTGAAATTTTTCAAAACAAAAAATTGAGAAAAACTTTTCTCAAATATTTTCCCCATAATTCATTTATTTTTGCTAAAAGTAAAAAGTAATAAAAATACATTTTGAATCTAAGTTGTAAGTGGAATTCATTTATTCATTTAACCTTTTTACAAGGCTGATATTAAGTGCCGACATTTATACCACTGATTATTAATTAATGTTAAGGCTTGTTTATGTAGAGCATCAATCTGGATACATGATAAAGAGATCGCTGGGCATGTCCGGCTGAAAGCAGTGAAAAATGACCCAGACAGATCCCTGTATTATCAATAATAACAATTAATGTATATGAGTAATTTCCAAATGTCAGGTGTGGGTAATCATGTAAGGTATAAATTATTGTCACTTGTCTTTTTTGTTTTTTTTTCATTTATTCTTTTTAATAGGACATGCATCCATATGGTTCAAAATCAAACCATAAAGGTAAAAAGTGAATAGTATCTTTCCCATCCCTCTCCCCATCTGCCCAGTTTTCTCTTAAAATGTAACCGCCAGGCATCTTGTTGGCCAAGGTGGTTGCATAAGATGCTTTAGGGTGCCATTCTCCCACAGAATCTTTGAACAATTAGCAAAAACAGACAAAACCATCTTCCTCAAAACTCTGGAAAAGAATTAAAGGGTTGCAATTACTGGACAAGTGCCAAATCAAGAAAATGCAGCTTTTAAAATGGTAGGAGAAACTCATGGCACCCTTGCAGGTCCCTACCCCACTTTCTCCCCTGCATGGTGTGGAGCCAGCCTGCATTCCCATTGTGGGTCCCTGACCTGTTTAGAGGGTTCCAAATAATCCCTATATCTATAGTGGGGTGCCTCTATGTCAGTGCTAATCTGTCAGGTGATAGCCTGAAAATCTGAACCAAGAAACTCACATCCTGAATGCCCTCCCAGAACTTGCCCTGCAAGCAGAAGCAGCTTGCAGAGAGCTAAAGCAATGTAAGAAACAAGTCGAAGCAGTCTATTTTAAGTTATACAATAGTGCACCTAGGAGTGGAGGAAGTCTATTTCCCAGGGAGTAATGGGGGAATTCCTAAGGCCACAAGCAAGAACAAGCTCAGGACAAGACATGGGCTCAGAAAAATGGAGAGGACCCTGTACTTCACATTTGCCTCAGGCTGATCTTCTTGATAGGAGGGCTAAAATCTCAAGAAGCGCACCAGCCAACACAGAGCTCATTTGCAAAGACTGAAAGGTGTTTTTTTGTGTTGCTCTGTTTTTGTTAGCTCCTGGCACTCAAGGAAATCTGTCATATCACTAGTTGAAAACAAACTTAAGGAAAGACAGCTCAGGGACTAAGTCCCAAAGTTAACACTTTAAAGTATTAAAAAGTACAGTGTGCAACAAAAGATTACAAGGCAACAAAGAAACAGGAAATGATGGCCCATACAAAGGAACAAAGTGAAAATTCAGAAATCATCAATGAGGAAGACCAGAATTTGGACATACTGAACAAAGATTTTTAAATTTTAAAAAGTGATCCTCAGTATGCTCAAGGAGATAAATGAAAACACAGAGAAAGATATCAGGAAAACAATGAACCTAAACAATATGATAAAGAGAAAATTTAAAAAGGAAACAAACATAAATCTTGGAGTTAAAGACCACAGTAATTGAAGAAAATTTCCCTAGAGGGGTTCAACAGCAGATTGGAGCTGGCAGAAGAAAGAATCAGTGAAGTAGAAGACAAGACAATTGAAATGACTCAGACTGAGGAACAGAAAGAAAAAGGATTAAGAAAAGAGGAAACTGGGGGACACCATCAAGCATACCAATATAGGAATTATGGGAGTCTCAGAAGGAGAAGAAAGAGAAAAAGGGGCAGAAAGAACATTCAAAGAAATAATGGCAGAACACTCCCCAAATTTAAGGAAAGATATGAATATGCAGATTCAATGAACACTATACAGAATAAACTCAAGAGAACCACACCAGATATATAGTACTCAAAATTTAAAATCTCAAGGGAAAAAAAAAATCCCAAGGAAAAGAAGAGTCCTGAAAGCTGCAAGAGAAAAGCAATGTGTTATGTACAAAGGGACTCCCAATAAGATTAAGTGCCAATTTCTCATCAGAAACCACGAAGGCAAGAAGGAAGTACAAAAAGAATATTTAAAGTACAGAAAGAAAACAATCCTTAACCAAGAAATTTATGTCTGGAAAGACTATCTTTTAAAAATGAGGGAGAAAAAAATTTTAAATGAGTCAGTGAGTAAGACATTCCCAGATAAACAAAAGCTGAGGGTATTCATTACCACTAGACTGGCCCTACAAGCAATGCCAAAGGAGTTCAGAATGAAAGGAAAGAACACTAGACAGTGGATCCAAATGGCATAAAGAAATAAAGGTAATACTTGGAGGGAAGCCCTGCTTGCCCAGTCCTAGGAGAACTACGGTTTGGGGTGGGAAGGGGTTGATGTAATGTGCCCTTGGCAAAGTAAAGTCTTATTTTCCTATTTTAAAAAAATTCCAGTAGTATTGTATTGTGCTTTTTGGTATGTAGCTCCACTTTATACTTCTTACAAGTTCTAAAATGCACATGCATAAAAAGTAAAGATAAATCCATGGTTTTAAACACATGTATAAAGTAATAATTTCTAAAAAGTACAAAAAAGGTGGGTGGAGGGAGGGATATAGGAACGTGTAAGAGTAAGTTGTTGAAGATAAATTGGTATAAAATCAAATGTGATTATTACAGATTTAGGATATTAAAGTTAAGTCCCAAAGTAACCACAAAGAAAATATATGAAAAATATATATACAGAAAGAAATGAGAAGGGACTCAAAATAGTAAAATACAAAAAAATCAAACAAATATGAAAGTAGGCATTAGCAGAAGAATTGAGGGACAAAAAAGATATACAACATACAAAAACCAAATAGTAAAATGGCAGAAGAAAGTTCTTATTATCAGTAGTTACTTAAATGTAAATTGATTAAACACTCCAGTCAAAAGGCAGAGAATGCCAAATGGATGAAAAAGCAGGACCCAACTATATGCTGTTTACCAGGCACTCATCTTAAATTCAAAGACACATGTAGGTTGAAAGTGAAAGAATAGAGAAAAACATACCATGCAAGTAGTATCCAAAAGAGAGCTGGGGTAGCTATATTAATATCAGATAAAACAGACTTTAATAAAAACTGGTACAAGGGACAAAGAAGGTCACTATTTACTCATAAAAGGGACAATTCAACAAGGAAACATAACAATTATAAATATATATGGGAGGCGGGTGTGGCTCAGTGGATAGAGCCCCCGTTTACCATGTGGGAGGCCCGGGTTCGCATCCCGGGGCCTCCTTGTGAGGGCACGCCGGCCTGGGCAGTGCGGTGGGCTGATGCAGCAACCTCAAGGCAGGAAGCGGGTGTGGCGCAATGGATAGAGCACTCGTTTGCCATGTGGGAGGCCCCTGGGTTCGCTTCCCGGGGCCTCCTTGTGAGGGCGGGCCGGCTGGTGCGGCAGGACCTCACAGCAAGGGGGAGATGAGCGGACGCAGGGAGTGGACGCGGAGGCGAGTGGACGCGGAGGCGCGGGCAGCAAGGGGGGGATAAATAAAATAAAATAAATAAATCTTTAAAAATAAATAGAGAAAAATAGCTAGAGAACTGGCTGAAACAGACCCAAAATAGATCTTCTAGGGTTTAGGACAGCAGGGGAAGACTGCACAGCACCGAGAGGAGAGAGGGACAAAAGAGAGAAATCGCGACGACAGAACCAGAACCATGAGTTTTTAATCAGCAGCGGCGGCTGCTGCCGGCACCCTCCCCCACACTCTTTAGAATTCTCGGGCCACTGGGCCTGCGACTACAGACAAAGGGGCTCCAGGGATCTACCACTCCCGGAAAGGGGAGAGAGAGGGACACAGCCTTAGGCTGACTCAGGTTCTGACGTGCAAATTTGGGCTGCGGAGCCCCACAGTCCCCTCCACACGGCAGTTTGCCCTGGGAGCCCAGGAAGGACTGGAGAAACCCGACCCTCGCAATCTCCCTCTCTTATAGCCTGGACTAATTGTTG
>JAQZBX010054309.1:0-18673 GCA_029593785.1 Cabassous unicinctus
GGAGAACTGGATATCCATAGATAAAAGAAAGAAGGAGGACCCCCATCTCACAAAATACATACAAAGATAAACTCAGAATGAATCAAAGACCTAATATAAAAGCCATAATTCTCCTAGAAGAAAATGTAGGGAACCATACTCAAGACTTTGGGGTAGGTCTTGGTTTCTTAAACTTTACACTAAAGCAAGAGCAACTGAATAAAAAAATAGATAAATCGGACCTTATCAAATTTAAACACTTTTGTAATTCAAATGACTTTGTTAAGAAGAGGAAAGGAAAGCCCACACATTTTCAGAAAGAAAATTTCAAGAGAAAATTTTCAGAAACCACATATCTGATAATGGTTTGATCTGCATGCTATATGAAGAGATCATACAACTCAACAATAAAAAGACAAGCAACCCAATTAAAAAATGGGCAAAAGAATTGAACAGGCATTTTTTTTCCAGAGAAGAAATACAAATGGCCAAAAAGCTCATAAGAAGATGGTGAACATCACTAGCTATTAGGGAAATGCAGATCAAAACTACGAGTTATCATTTCATGCCTTACAGAATGGCCATTATTAAAAAAGGCAGAAAACTGCAAAATGTGAAGAAATGGGAACACTCCTGCATTAAATGGTACAGTCTCTGTGGAGGAGAGTTTGACAATTCTTCAGAAAGCTAAATATAGAAATACCTTGTGATCCCACAATCCTGCTACTAGGAATATATTCAGAAAACTGAAAGCAAGGACAAGAAATACATTTGCACACCAATTTTCAGAGCAGCTTTATTCACAATTAATGAAAGATGGAAAAAAACTAAGTTTCCAATGAATGTATGAATAAAATGTGGTATATACATACCATGGAATACTATTCAGCAGTAAAAAGAAATGAACTTAGGATGCATATAACAACATAGAGAACCTAGAGGACATTATGTTGAATGAAATCAGCCATGTACAAAGGACAAATATTGTATGATCTCATTAATATGAACTAAATATGGTGAGTAATCTCTTGGAGTTAAATTCTAAAGTATAGGTTACTAGGAGTTAGAATGCAGATTGAGAGGGGGTAACTGATGCAGAATATATGTAGACTGATTTTAAAAAGAGGGATAAAAAATGTGGGGAAATGGTTAGAGTTTCTGGTAAGCCATTAGAGTAAGTGTAGCTGTTTGGCAGTTTGATATAGTTATGAATTCCAAAAATAGATATCGGATTATGCTTGTAAACTGGTCTGTTGATCTGGGCATGATTAAGTTATGATTAGGGATTTGATTGGGCCATGTCAGTAGGGCATTGAACCCTGCCCCTTTGTGGGTGGGGTCTCAAAGATAAAAGACATGGCAAAGGACAGATTTGGAGGGTTTTGAGTTGGAGTTCTGATGTTGGAGTCTTGAGCTGGTTCCCGGGGAAGTAAGAGAGCTTGGTTGTGAGGAAGGAGAGAATGCCCCGTGAAAAGAGATGAGCCATTCACCTAAGAGTCTACAGCTGGCCTTGTGGAGGAAACAGAGGAGCTGAGCCCAGAGAGAAACTGAGCCCCGGGAAGAGAGGATACCAAGAAGCCAGAACCCTGGCAAACGTCGGCAGCTGTCTTGATCCAATACATGGCAATGGACTTTAGGGAGGGAAGAAACTTATGCTTTATGGCCTGATAACTGTGAACGTCTACCCCAAATAAATACCCTTTATAAAAACCAACCACTTTCTGGTGTTTTGCATCAGCACCATTTTTGAGTGACTAATACAGTAAGTATTATCAACACTGCTGATTTATAAATGTGATTGTGGCAGACAATTGAAAGAAAACTAGAGGATAATCTAGGGACTGTATAATGTAGTGATTTTGGTGGGAGATGATGATTGTGGTTAATAGTACAAATAAAGGAATGTTCTTCTATTACAAGGTGTTAAGGATATGGAGATGCATGGAAAAAAATAATACTAATGTAAGGTATACACTATAGTTAACAGTAATATTGAAATACTTTTAGAGCAATGGCAAAGAAGGTGCAACATTAATGCTAAGGGTCAATAATGGGGGAGTATACAGAGGTATGAGTTTTTCCTTGGGAGTAATGAAAATGCTCTGAAATGGACTGAGATGATGATAATACACCTCTGTGATGTAATTGAGAGCCAGTGAGTGTACAATTTTACAATACTAATACATGGTGTTAATGATAGAATGACTGTGAGAAAAATACATCAAATATAAGCTATGGACAGCAGTAATGTTATGATGATATTCTTTCATCTTTTATAACAAATATGTCACAAAAATGTTCGGTGGTAGTGGTGGGGTGATATATGGTTTGCATGATTGTTTTAACTCACAACTTCACAAATTTAAAAAAGTATATATATGTGTTCTAAAAATAAAAAAATATCATTCAAAAACATTTTCAATAAAATTCTAATAATGCTTTCTTTAAAAAATGAAAAATCCAGGAACCAAGCTAAAACAGACAGGACACCAGGCTGCCACAAACCAGAACAACACTCACCCTAGACCTTGGGAATATGGTAACAGGCTTAAGAGAGAGGTGGTGTCCACCCTCGCTAGCTAGGGAAACATCTCAAATGGTCTTCGTTTCAACCAGAATATGTGGTCAAATGAGATCTAGCTCCTTCCATGCCACCGTACACTGATGTCATCCTGTGGATACTGGTTTCTTTGTTTATTTTAGGAACTACAACAAAGAGGTGATGAGCACCAGCTCTTGAGTCAGTCCTGGTTTTGCAATTTACTATCTGTTTGGCCTTGGGCAGATTACCTAACCTCTAAGAGGTTTACTTTCCTCATATGAAAAATTAGGAGTCAAAGTCATACCTGTCTCCTAAGGCTGTTGTGAGGAATAAATGAGTGAATACACACAAAGTGTCTCAAATAGTGCCTGGCACACTGTGGTTGGCTGGAATTGGCAGCTCATTGCTATTGGTGTGTACTGTGTACCAGATGCTTTTGGGTATAAGCAGAGTGGTTCATGGATATAGCTCTAGAATTGGCAAGGTTTCCTAATACAGTGTTTTAAAAACTTTAAACAGAAGCAAGGAACACAACTCGTTGTGGGCTCCTGCTGCTGCTGACATTTAAGTTGCTGAGGCTGCTGAAGAAGTTGTTGAGGCAAACGGTGGAGGTGAGCATGGTTCCTTCTTGAGAGGAGTTGAGGCAGTACTCTTGGTGTCCTCGGGAAGCTCTGGGGACTGGGGAGGCCTCAGCAAAGAGGAGGGACTGGCTCCTTCTGGCTTAGATGTCCCTGAGTCCATCAAGGAACTGCCTGGCCTCAAAACTGTGCTTTTGCTTCATGCGAAAAATCTCACTGTCAAATATTTTTCACAGTTCCATGCAGGGTTTAGTAGTAAACTTTTCCTGAATCGTCTTTGTCGCAGGACTCTTGAGGCAGTCGTTGACCGACATGTTGTGGCATTGGGTTCTGCCAGGCAGCATCACTTGCTGGTTTAAGCGGAAGCTGTTGGCCACAAACTAGTAGATATGGCTGAGTGTGAGCTTGCTCTAGGGGGTGCTCAGGATGGTCATGGCGGTGAGCACCGAGCAAAAGTAGGGCAGGCGCACCATCTTCATGAGGTTCTCATGGCTGGCCATCGAAGCCAGCTTAGATCGCCGGTCGCCTGGGACATAAATGCAGACAGAAGTTGTAACCGCAGTAGAGGGCTATGTGAGCATTTATCGGCGGGTGCAGCGTGGTCAAGGCCAGGGGCGAGCTGGTCTGGGCCCGCCACCCACGTGAAAACATCCCTTTGGGGGCTAATTCCGCGGTCCATCTTGGCTCTGGCTGGGTGCCGGCTGTGCTGGTGCTCAGGTTGGTGGTCGGGTGGGTGAGCCCGGTATAACTTTTTGATAACCAAACTGCACAATTACAGAGAATGAAATGAAGTTGACAGGCCTTTTATATATATATATATATAAACTTAAAATATAAGGTAATGCATAACTTCTAAGACGGTGATCAGGAGTGGGGAGGAGATGGAAGTTAAAGATAATTATGAGTAACTATTAGCTCTTAGGTTGGGTGGTGGGGTGATGTGATTTTATTATACTTTTAAAAACAAGTGAATAGGGAACTGATGTGGGTCAAGCAGTTGAGTGCCTGCTTCCCACATGGGAGGTTCCAGGTTGGGTTCCTAGTGCCTCCTGGATAACATAAAAACAAACAACAAGCAAACAAAGGAAAAAACCAACTCAGGGGAGCCCATGTGGCTCAGTGTTGAACACCCGCCCTGGTATGTCAAAAAACAACAACAACAATAAAAAAAAACATAATAAATCAAAATAAAAACATAAAAGTAATATATATGTTCACCAGTGATGATTGTGTATATTGAAGATGGAATTCATAATAATCAAGTTCTATGCCTCTGAAGTCTTAAAGGGGGAAAAGGTAAAAAGGCAGGAATTAAGGGATAAAAGGATGGAAAGAGAAGGAAGTGTAAAACCCTTTGGAACAACCATGACATAAATGTTTAAATAAAATAGGGAATCATTAAAAATTTTCAACATTAGAGGAATTAAATAATCTATGGCATATATGCTTGATAAAATATAATAGAAAACAAAAAATATTTTGGAAAGTGGAAAATACTTTGCTGTAGATAAAATGATAGAAACAAAATTGTCTAGAAGTTATAATCACAACCATATAAAACCACGCATGTTAAAGACATGTCCAATAGAATAATTGGTATGAAATATATCTAAAACTTGGAAATGGTGATCTCTGGGTAGGAAACCTATTTTTCTGTGTTTTTCACTTCTTATTTAAAAATATTTTAAGAAATATTGGTATTTTACATGAATCAATAATACTTAATGATTTTAAAATGTCAAAATAAAGTGAAAAGTAATTTAAAATAGCAGTCTCCATAAAATATTTTCCATCTTTTGAACTGTAATATGAAGAAAAGATAAATAGTTGCTGTAGCAGTTTGGCATTATTTATGAATTCCAAAAATATATACTGATTTAGGTTTGTAAACTGGTCTGTACCTGGGCATGATTAACTTATATTTAGGTCTTTGACTGGGCCACGTCAGGAGACATTGAAAACTACATGGCAGAGAAGAGAGTTGGAGATTTGGAGCTGGAGCCCCAGGAAGTAAACATGCAAGAGAAGAACACAGAGAAGGAGATAAGTGAGGAAACAGAGAAGGCTCCAGTAGACACAGCAAAGGCCCAGGGAAGAGAGATGAGCCATTCTCCTGATAGTTTGCAGCTGCACAAACCAGAGCCCTGAGCAGCTGAGCCCAGAGAGAAATGAGCCCCGGGGGAGGGATGAGACTTATGCCAACCTACAGTCGGTATTTGAAGAAGCTGGAACCACAAAGCCTTCAGAAGAAGAGGGGGGCTGAACATTTACAGATATCTGCAGCCATCTTGCTCCAACACATGGCAACAGACTTTGGTGAGGGGAGTAAACTTATGGTTTATGACCTTGTAACTATAAGTTTCTACCACAAATAAATACCCTTTATATAAGTCAACAGATCTCTGCTATTTTGCATCAGTACCCCTTTGGATGATGAATACAGGTGCTAACTTGGTATATATAGTTCCATATATTGCAAAATAAGCAGAAAATATCATAAACATATTAAAGAAGTTGTGAATCTTCATATATTGTAACTTTGTACTGCACAATATTATACATTTTGTCAAAATGTATAATGGCCTGTACCCATCATTACAATGTCATTCAGAATAATTCCAGTGTGCCCAATGCCCCCATGTTACACCTATTCTTCCCTCTCCCTCCTGTCAGAACCTCTTTTGGTCTATGCTTTTATATCAATGACACATGTTCTTCCATTGCTAGAATAATAATAAGTATACTTTAGTCCATAGTTGCATTGCCTCTTATGTTTGTTCATTCCTCAACCTTGAGGATTTTGAGGTGGTGATGCACACTCTGTTTCTGATTGAGAGGGGGCTTAGGTCCCATGGGACAGATAAATGGAAATGTTTTGCTTGCAATTGTAGATACTCTGTTTTTTGGGATGGGTGTTGTCTATCATCATCCTTTTTTTATTTGTCCTGGGTGAGTCCAATGAATTGGAGATCCATGGTGCAACCGACAGATGAACAGACCAAAGAGTTAAGTCTCTGGGATGAATATTTAACAAGCAGAGTGCTAATTATATATTCAAATTAAAGAGGCAGAAGAGCCATGAGTAGGGAAATTACACATGAGTCTAACTGATGCATTGGGGAAAATAAATGCCAAAGTAAGGCTTGCTGCCAAGTTGCCAAATTCCTGAGATTTTCTGCCCTGCTTATAGTGTCTAGATGTCTCTAGAGCCCTCAGTAGAACTTATACCAAGATATTTACTGTTATTCCTTGCAATTTCTCCTTTAATCCCCTGATTGTTTAAGGATGTGTTTTATTTAACTTCCATATATTTGTGGATTTTCCAGTTCTCTGCCTGTTATTGATTTACAGCTTCATTCATTTATGGCAAAAAAAGGTGCTTTATATGATTTCAATCATTTTGTATTTATTGACACTTGTTTTGTGACCCAATGTTGTCTGTCCTGGAGAACAATCCATGTGCACTTCAGAAGAATGTTTCTCCTCTTCTTTTGGGGAATGATTTTTCTGGATAATTGCAATTTTTTTCCTTCTCACTGAAAAAGTATATTACTTTAAGTCTAATTACTGTCACCCTTGTCATTTGATATTTTCATGGTATTTTAGTTCCAGAGTTTTTAAGCCCATTAATTAAACATTATTATCAGTATTTCTTTTGTTGCCCATATCTTTCATATGTGTTTCCTATTGCCTCCTAGAACTTCCATCCAGAGTTTTAAAATTTTGAGAGAAGTACTGTTTAGATTTCCCTTTACTTGAGATTGTTGATGATAACCACTGAGGGAGCAGCCCAGAAGCTGAAAGCCAACAGAACCCAGAACAGTAGAAGGATACCATGTGACACAGGTATGGGCACTGCCTAGTGACAGAGGTTATTGATGTTGAAAATGTAGTTAAAATGTGCATAAAATAAATTGATTATATATATACATATATATATGATTTATAAAGTCTAGAGATGCATTGATGTTTCACTCAGGAGGGTTTCTCCTTTCCTCTGCTAACTGGCCATTTTTGCAGGGTGTCAGTGATGGGGGATACATGGGAGGAGATTCAACTGGGCATACAAAGAATTATGTATTCTATGTATATATATATATAAATGTGTTCAAATGCTCATAGGACATTGTCACAGTGGGTGGAGAGCCACACAATAACCAAAAGAATATCAAATTCCCGTCCTGGGGAGCTCTGCTACCTTCTCTAATGGAAGAACAAGAATCCTCTGAATACAGGGGCAATGACTAGTGAAGGAGGATGATCCGTTGATGGACCATTACTATTGATTACTGAACTTATGAAACTTTACTCCTGAAATTGAAACTTAGCATAGTATTACTGGGGTCCTAAGATTTACCTCTCAAAAGCCTCTTTGTTTCTTAAATGTGTCCTCTCTCTAGGGCAAACTCAGCACATAAATGCATTACCTTCCTCCCATCATGAGACATGACTCCTGGGGATGAGCCTCCCTGGCACACCCATAATTTCTGTTATGTTTCTTTTTATACTTGCAGATTTTTCCTTATGCTCACACATTGTTTTATTAATATCCTTTGGCTCTATACCCATATTGCCCTTCATCTCCTCAAAATGATTAGATTTGTTTAAACTTCTTTGATTAATTTTTCCAAATGCTGCATCTTCTCTGAACTTCTAATTTGTTCCATTTACTGAGCCATATCTTCATATTTCTTTGTATGTCTTGTAATTTTTTGCTATTGGCTGGGCTTCTGGTTCCTTTGATTTGTTATCTCTGAGGGTCAGTTTCTCCCTCTTGTTTAGGGTATTATTATTGATTAGCTTTGTGGCAAGGTGCTTCTTTAATGCTTGTTCCAACTTATTGTGAACCTTTATTATTAGCCTGTGTCCAACTGTTAAGATTTTTCTCAGCCCTTCTTCATATGTTTCTTGCCCTGGATATGTGGTACTATTTTTAAGGTTGCACTTTTGTGTAATTATTTCACCTCTAGGAATACAGTGGGATGTACATTCTCTCGAGTGCACATGGAACATTCTTCAGAATAGAACACATGCTAGGCCATAGAGCAACTCTCAATGAATTCAGAAAGGTTGAAATTATATGAAGTAATTTCTCTGACCACAATGGAATGAAGTTCAATATCAGTAAGGGGTAGAGAAGGAGATTAGGCACAAAGATATGGAAGTTAAACAACGCACTCTTAGACAAACAGTGGGTCAAGGAGTAAATCACAAAAGAAATCAGTATTTACCTTGAAATGAATGAAAATTACCACACAATGTGTCAAAACCTATGGGATGCAGCAAAAGCTGTACTGAGAGTGAAACTCATAGACATAAATGCATATATCAAAAAAAAAGAGAAAGATCTAAAATGAAAGACCTAACTGCACACCTGGAGGAATAAGAAAAAGAACAAGAAATTAAACTGCAAAGGAAGTAGAAAGATGGAAATAACAAAGATTAGAGCAGAGCTAAATGAAATAGAAAATAAGAAAGCACTAGAAAAAATAAACAAAACCAAAAGTTGGTTCTGTGAGAAGATTAATAAAATTGACAAGCCCTTAGCCAGACTAACAAAGAAAAAAAGAGAGATGATGCAAATACATAAAATCAGAAATGATAAAGGGGATATCACCGTTGACCCCAGAGAAAAAAAGAGTATCATAAGAGGATACTTTGAAAAATTGTGTACCAACAAGATGGTAGTTTAGAGGAAATAGACAAATTCCTAGAAACATAAAAGAAGACTACATTGATGAAAGAAGAAATTGATGAACTCAGGAGACCAATCAGAAGAAATGAGATTGAATCAGTCATCCAAAACCACCCAACGAAGAAGAGCCCAGGACCAGATGGCTTCACAGGACAATTCTAACAAACATTCTGAAAAGAAGTAACACCAATCCTCCTCAAACTCTTTCAAAAGAGAGAAGTGGAGGAAAGACACTTAACTCATTCTATGATGCCAACATCGCCCTAATAAAAATCCAAAGAAAGAGACCATGATTAAGCAAAACTATATGCCAGTCTCTCTAATGACGGTAGATGCTAAATCCTCAACAAAATACTTGCTAATCATATTCAACAACACATTGAACCAATTATACAACATGACCAAGTGGGTTTCATCCCTGGTATGCAAGGATGGCTCAACATAAGAAAATCAAAGTATGTAATACACCACATAAAAAGCTTGAAAGAAAAAAATCACATGATCATCTCCATAGATGCAAAAAAAAGCAATTGACAAAATAGAGCACTCTTTCCAGGTAAAAACACTTCAAAAAATAGGAATAGAAGGAAACTATCTCAATAAGATAAAGGGTATATATGAAAAACCCACAGCTAACATCCTAATCAATGGTGAAATACTTAAAGTTTCTGCCTAAGATCTGGATCAAGACAAGGATGCCCAGTGTCATGCTCTTATTTAACATTGTGTAAGAAGTAATTGCTCAAGAACTTAGGCAAGAAAAAAATATAAAAATATATAAAAGGCATCTAGATTGGAAAGGAAGGGGTAAAAATCTCACTATTTGCAGATGATATGATCCAATAAAATTAAAGCCTGAGAAATCTACAGTCGAGGATTCTAGAGCTTATAAACAAATTCAGTAAACTGGCAGTTTACAAGATTAATGGGCAAAAATCACTAGAATTTCTGTACACTGATGAAGAGCAATATGAGGAGGAAATCAAGAAAAAAATCCCATTTACAATAGCAACTAAAAGAATCAAATACCTAGGAAGAAATTTAACTAAAGGTGTAAATGACTTGCACACAGAATACTACACAACATTTTTAAAGGAAATGAAAGAACACCTAAATAAATGGAAGAATATTCTCCCTCCTCTGTCATAGTTGTAACCATTCTGTGAACCACAACTTCTTCAAAAATGAAGCCAATGAAATAGCCAGGTACAATTAATAGAAAAATGAAGTAATTATGATAGTTTTAAAAATAAGAAATAAAATAAATTTTTGGAAAAATAGGAATAATAAAAAATAGTGAAAAAATATTTTTAAAAAATAAATTTCTTTTTGACTTTATGTCTTTCATCACTCTAAGAGCTGATGTCTTGTATGTATAGTGACATCGTCTTCTATTTATGCCCCCAGTGTCTTACTTTTTTCATTTTGTCTTCAAAGAAGTTTTAGGTTACAAAAATGTCCCATGCAGCATATAAAGGATTCCCATACATCCAACATTCTCCCCCCTTTCCCTTTCCTCTATTTTAGCATTTTACATGTGGATGGTACATTTGTTACAATTGATGTAAGTATATTGAAACATAGCTACCAACCATGGTCGATGGTTTACATTATTCTTTACATTTTGGACCATATGCTTTTATAAATTTTGATGAAATTTAACATGGCCTGTATCCATCATTACAAGATCATGTAGAAGACTTCCATCATGCTCAAAATATCATATGCTCCATCTATTCTATTCCTCTTTCCCCCTCCCCTTGGGAACCATGGCAACCAATATGCTTCACTCCTTGAAGAACAAGATTCATTGTTACTTGCAACAACATTGAGGACTTGACACACTGGTCTGTCATCCCTATTAGGCCACGCCGATGCCCTCAAGTGACTCCCATCCACTTGAGAACATAGTGGGCCGCCATAGGATGGGAGTCCAATACCTTCTCACTCATTTTATGGGTCTCTATCCACTGATGCAACAAACTATGTCAAAATGATCACTCACAACCTCCCTAATAGCCTGGCCCAGGTGTGCCCTGGCCCAAATGCCACCCAGGCAAACCCCTAAACCAGTAACCCTTCCTTGTCATATTGCCAAATGAGCATTCCCAATGCTGTAATTTCAAGCATGCACCTGCCAATCCCCAGTGTTCACCTGCTCACTCCCCCAAGCCTCCCCCCAGTTCCATGGACCATCCAACCCACCCTCCCCACCCTGCCCCCCATCAAACCTGCACCATCCAATGCAATATTATCACTATACCCCTGTCATGCCCCTTCACTGCATAAGTATACACTTTCACTTTGTCATAGATTTCACCCATATGGGCATTGTCTCACAACCTTCTTCTCCCTTTCTATCCCCTGTAAACCTACCTTCCAGACTCTAGCTCTGTGAGTCTGCTCAATTTGCTTAATTCATATCATTGAAGTCATGTAATATTTGTCCTTTGGTGCCTGGTTTTCTTCACTCAATGAAAGGTCTTCAAGATTCATCCATGTTATCCCATGTGTTAATAGTACATTCATTCTTACAACTAATATTCCACTGTATGTGTCACAATTTGTTTATCCATTCATCCATTGATGGGCTTTTGGGTTGATTCCAACTTTTGGCCACAGTGAATAAAACCACTATGAACATTGGTGTGCATATATCTCTTCATGTCCTTGCTTTCATTTCTTCTGGGTATATATCCAGCAGTGGAATTGCTGAATCATATAGCAGTTCTATAGTTAGCTTTCTGAGGAACTGCCAAACTGTCCTCCACAAGGCTGCACCATTCTACACTCCTACCAGCATTGGATGAGGGTTCCCATTCCTCAACATCCTCTCAAACACTTGTAGTTCTCAGTTTTTTATAATAGCCACCAGTCTAATGAGTATAAGATGATATCTCCTTGTAGTTTTAATTTGTATTTCCCTAACAGCTAGTGATGTTGATCATCTTTTCATGTGCTTTTTAGCCATTTGTATTTCTTCTTTGGAGAAGTGTTTATTCAAATCACTTGCCCATTTTTTAAAATGGGTTGTTTGGCTTTTTATATTTGAAATGTAGGATTTCTTTATATATGCTGGATACTCTGGTGCTTGTATTGCCATTAGATTCACAGTAACAAGTACTATTTGTGTTCCAACCGCCCTTGAATTACTCCTTTTTCTTTTTGGCTTCTCCAATATTGCTATGCAGTAATTAAACATCTCCCCATATTCCAGGTCCTTCTGAAATTCATTAAACTTTCAAACTTTTGCTCTTAAAAAGCAGTATAAATAACATGAAAAAACTAGTCACAGGCTGGAAGAAAATATCACAGAACACATAACTGAAAAAGAACATATCAAGAATATGTGAAGAGCACTTACAACTCAATATTAAAAAGAAGGCAATCCAAGAAAAAGGGAAGTGATTTCACTGGCTCCTTCAACAAGAAGGAATGCAGATGACAAGTAAGCACATGAAAGGTGTTCAACATCACCAGGAGTTAGGAAGTGCTAATTATATCACAATAAGATGCCACTACACACCTATGAAACCTAGAGAACAAGTTATCTACTTCCATTATACAATGGAGGGACAGGCATAGGATAAGCATTCTCATTCCCTTAGGAAGTAACTGCAAGGAAAACAGGGGTCACAGGTCCCAAACAATTCTGAAACCCTGCAGACCATACTCCATTAGACTTCAGGGTCTGAAGCCATTTATGGAATGAGATTTGTCCTGTTGGCCTGATAGGGTGGCAGCCCTACCCCATCAAAGTGCTTGTGCAGTGACCATGCCCCTCATGAGCACTTGGGTGAAAGCTTCATCCTTTCCAAGCATTGGAGTGGTTGCTAGAAACTTCACAATCCCTTGGGCACAAGCTCTACCTTCTCAGAACACTGGGTTGTCAGCAGTCTTCCTGGACAAAAGGGCAGAAACTCCCCCCTCTACAAGTGCTGAGCATATTTACCCTTTCCTCACATGTTGGTTGGGCTGCCCTCTTGGCCTGAGAAGAAGCATTCAGTCCAGGCCTCATCTTCCAAGATTTTGCCTCTGAAGTGATTTTTCCTTCAAACTATCTGTTTTCTGTCCCTCTTAGTCCAGGCTTGCTATGGTTCCATTCATACAGATTTCAGAAAAACCTCTAGGTTTTGCACATAGCACACAGGGATCTAAACCATTAGACAAAAGACCTTGCCACAGCTCTTTCCTGGTTAACTGCATTTTCAATAATGACTTACATGGAAATTGTTGACAGGATCCATGTTCAGTTAAACCCACATATGCATCACTATTCTCTGGGGACTCAATTGCCTGAAACTCAGAATTTTCTAAAGTAGCAATTTAGGGTTTCTTTGTCCCTAGCAGTTCAGGTCTCAGCTTATCACTTTCTTCTCTTATTTCACTATAAGCTTGAAGGAGAAACAAGGCTGGACTTTCCACATATAGCTTGGAAATCTCCTCAGATAAATACCCATATTATTTTCTTTCAAGTTCTGCCTTCCATGCAACATCAGATCTAAATTTCACCAACTTTTCTGCAACTTTAAAACAAGAATCGCCTTTCCTCCAGTTTCCAATAACACATTCATCATTTCCATATAAAGCTTCAACATGAGTAACTTTACGATCCATATTTCTACCAGCAGTCTAGCAATCTAGGCCTTTCCAGTCAAGCACCTGACAATATTTCCAGCCTCTAACCATTGCCCAATTCTAAAGCTGTTTCCACATCTTTGTTATTTGCAACAGTGAAATCCCACATGAGATGTAAGTGCCCAACAGCCTTAGCAACATGTCTAGCTCATTTCAGAAGGCTCTGCTTCTTCTCACCTTCTTTTAGGAGGCACAGGGCCCGAAAGCAGACCCTCCCATGTAGTAGACAGTCACCCAACTGGTTGAGCCACATCCACTTCCCAAAGGTGACTATTAAATTTTTTTTCTCTTACTGAATTGTTCTTTGGTGATATGATAAACTACTGAAAATTCATGGAGATGGTGAAAAGGGACTTCTCCAGAGGGCAGTTTGGAGATATTGGGTACCTGGGTGGGGAAAAGGGGCCTCAAGAATTATGAATTGCACTTTGGTCTATTCATATGCTGGTTGATCTCTGTATCTCAGACGATTGTGGTGAACACCTACTTTCTAGATTATCAGACTTGCCCAGGAAAACTAACAAAATGATGAAAATAGACAGCCTCCAACTCTAAATCAAAAGGTGTCTACATGGTTGTGGGAACATGGCCATTGGGTCAGGCAGAAAAGACTCAGCTCTCACTAAAACAATGAAGAAATGGCCAAGAGCTGCTTTGGGGACCTGTTTTTGGGTACAGCAGGCCAGGACACTGCTTCACAGCACTCAGGTGAGTGAGGCACAGAGAGAGATGAAGAAACCAAAACAACTGATAGTGAGTGCAGGGAAAGGTTCCCCCCTCCCATCCCAGAGATATTAAGCAAGGGTAAATATCCTGACAAATTACATCTAAGTGACAGGAGAGCAGACTGTCTTCGTCCCTACCAGCTGCTTTGGATACATGTAGAACGGGAAGGAGCTCTGCGTCATCTAGGATGGTACTGGAAAGATAAAGAAGGCTAAGGAAAATCATCAGTTGATGGCCACTGTGGCTGGAAGTGGCAAAAATACCCCACTCTCAGGGCAAATAGCATAGGTGGAGCCGCTGGCTCTCAGCTGCCAAAGGAGAGTGTGGGCAAATTCCCAGAGAGGAAGAGGGTTCTGGGAGCATAGATAAAGGTTTCTTTGTGGTGAATTTGGCCAGATGAGCCTCCCTTGAATATCTGAAGGGACCCCAACAGGACAATTAGAGGGGAGTGGGATCTCCTCAGGTAGGCTGTCATGCCCAGCAGCCCAGATAAAGACAAGAAGAGGCTCAGAGAGGAGGCAGGGACAGGCAGACACATAATCAGCAGAACAGTAGTAAAACTGCTAGGAATCCAATAAAGTGTGGGGTTTAAAACAATTGAGAACTGAGTTGAATCCAGTCTTAGTTATAATTGCTTAGACTCTTTTGATATCTGTTTTTTTCTGTTTCCTAAACTGAAGTCATTAAATGTATCAAGTGTGAGCCTCATTTGTTCAGTAATCACAAGGTAGGTCTTTCTGTCTCCATTCCTGAGCAGAAGTAAACAATCTGCTCTGTTTTCATAGCTTTGCCCTAGCTTCAGAGTCTCCTGCCCTAATCAGCTTCATATTTAGCAACTATCTTGAGGAGCAAATTTACCATTTGTTTAGGGTCCTTAAGTCTTTAGTTTTGTCATTTCTGTAAGTGTGAACCCATTATAAGTAGGACTTACTGATGAGAATACTTCAGTTAGGTTGTGGCCCAACTCAGTCAAGATGGATCTTAAACTTTATAAGCAAAATGATATTTATACTGAAAGAGAGAAAGTCTCTGAGGCAGCAGCCAGATGCTGAAAGTCAACAGAACCCAGAAGAGATGAGGGAGGCCAGGATATGCAGCCATGGGCACTGCCATGAGGCAAAGAAGCTCAAGAAGAAGGAGCACTATGAATCAGTCCCATAATGCTAGCCTTTGGGAAAAAAGCATTGCCTTGATAAGGCCATGATTCAGAATTCTCCTATCCTCAAAACAGTGAGACAATGAATTCTTATTGTTCAAGCCATTACATGGAATTGGATTGGCTGTCAGAAAACTAAAACACTGAGTTTTAACTTACATAAAATAAGATTCAACTCTTTTAAATATATGGTTTTAGAATCTTTGTCCAACATGTATAGTCATGTAACAAATAACACAATCACTATCACTATAGAATATTTCTAATACATTACCTTCAGAGTTCTCATTTTGACCCACTGTGGCAAATATTCCCTCTCAACCAAGACCCTGACAATTCCTGATCTGATTTCTGTCCCATTCCTTTTACTAGTCCCAAAATTTAACATAAGTATAATAATATAGTGTAGGTTTTGTCTGGCTTCTTTCTCTTAGCATGATGGCTTTCAGCTTCATCCATATAGTTGCATATATTAGTGGTTTGTTCACTTCTTTTCTCTTTTGCTGTTAGTTTTTCACTCATGGCAGGTCTGACATTTATTTATTCATTGACCAATTGATGGACAATTGAGTTCTTCTATTTTATGTCATTTATGGAAAAAGGACTAAAAATATTCAGGTACAGGTGTTGAATGAATCTGTGCTTTCAGTTCTCCTGGGTGTATATGTAGTACTGTAATTACTTGGTCATGTGTAAGTATAAGTTTAACATTACCAGATATTAGTTAGACTTCTTCAGGGATTCTGAACTGAAAGGATATATATGTAAATGTTATGAGATTTATTATAGGAATTGGCCCATTAGATCATGGGGAGTGACAACTCTGAATTCTGTAGGGCAGGCTCAAGCTGGGAAGTCTGATGAAAGTTTTCATGAATTCCCCAGGAGAAGATGGCTGGCTGAAGTAAAGATGGAAACACTTTTTTCAGACTTCTGAAGTCATCAGTTCTCCATTTTAGGCCTTCAACAGATTGGATGAGGCTTTCTCTCATTGCTGAAGGCAATCTCCTCCTATGATAATTGTAGATACAATCACTCATAGATGCAATTAACTTAACAATGATTTCAATCCATGAAATACCCTCACAGTAACAAACAGTGATTGCTTGGCCAAACAATGAGATACATGAACTTAACCATCACACCAGATATTACCAGACTTTTTCCCCTAGTGGCAGTGCTATTTTTCATTCCAATAAGCAATATATAAGATTTCTAGTGGCTCAAAATCTTTAGCAATATTGATCTTTGTAATATTGTTACATTTTACACAGTTCAATAGGTGTGGTTAAAAGGGGAAATTTTAGGAGATTAATATGTAATTAGAATAAAAATGTAGAGATGAAATATAAGATTGTACAATGCAGTGAACCCTATTGTAAAAGATGAACTGTAGATAATAGTACAATGATAAAACTGTTCTTTCATAATTGTAAAAAATGTACCACACTACTGCAGAGTTTTAATAACAAGGTGGTATATTATAAAGAAATATATATCCTAATGTAGACTGGATTATAGTTACCAGAACAATTATAATATTATTTCATCAATTGTAATAGTAGCACGGCTACCCCACTAACACAGAGTGTTGACAATACAGAGAAGGGGTATGTGGGAATGCTGCATTTTTCAAATGTTTTATCTGAAAACCTAAAACATTTCAAATATAGAAAATAAATAAAAACTAGAGAAACACCTCTAATTTGGTAAATTAAAGCATTCAAACACTAATGTACAAGGGATTACTACCAAGTATCAAGTAGCAATGCAACTGGAATTGACATTTTAATGATATTTAGGTTGGGGTACTTTAGAGAGGCATGAACTGGGGAGTGTCTCAGCCCTCTTGCTGGAGTAATTTATAAATGGAAGAAACATGCAGAAAGACAAAGAGAAAGAGAGCTGCCATTTTTACCCTGTCATAGGAGAGAGGAGCACTGGGTTGCCTACACCTTCAGAAAGGCAAAGAGGCCCTGAGAGACCAAGAGAGAGGCCGGAGTCTGGTATCAGAGGAACAACCAAAGCTGAAGCAATGATGACTCTATGAGGCTAGGCCCAAAGAGCAACCCAAAGCAAGTGATGTACATCTACAGAAGGACACTCTTGCATTTGTACCATAAATCACAATTATCCACCTCTGGGTTCACTGTGTTATCCAATTCCTAGATTATTCTTTAGCTTTCTTTCAATTGGCATTTACTTCCACAGACTTCCCTTTTCAGCCACAATCCCATTTATAAACCAGTTGCTACTCACTATACTATGTTACCATCAACTCTTTCCATTTCCACACTTTTACAGTCAAGTTAATTAAAACTTCTACATACATTAAGTATCAGTACTTCTTCTCAACTTCCTCTTATCTCCTAATAACCTATATTCTAGGTTTTAACTCCATATGTTTATACTTTGCATTTAATTCATATTAATGAGACCATGCAATATTTGTCCTTTTGTGTCTGGCTTACTTCACTTAGTATAATGTCTTCAAGATTCATCCCTGTTATCATGTGTCTCAATTTCATTTCTTCTTACTGTAGCATAGTATTCCATTGTATGTATCTACTGCATTTTGTTTATCCATTCATTGGTTGATGGGAACTTCAGTTGTTTCCATCTTTTGACAATTGTGAATAACACTGCTATGAACACTGGTGTGCAGATGTCTCTTTGTGTCATAGTTTTTAGTTCTTCTGGATAGATTCCTAGTAGAGGAATTGCTGGATCATATGGCAGTTCTATATTTAGCTTCCTGAGGAACAGCCAAACTGTCTTCCAGAGAGGCTGCACCATTTTGCAATCCCACCAACAGTGAGGGAGTATTCCTAATCCTCCACATCCTCTAAATCACTAATTGTTGTCAGATTTTTTTGAATAATGGCCATTCCATGTGGTGTTTGAGGATATCTCATTGTTATTTTGGTTTGCATTTCCCTCACAGCTAGTGATATGGAACATTTTTTCATGTGCTTTTTTGCCATTTGTATTTCCTCTTTGGAGAAATGTCTATTTAAATCTTTTGCCCATTTTTTAATTGGACTGCTTGCTCTTTTATTGTTGAGTTGTGTGATCACTTCATATAGAATGGAAACCAAACCCTTATCATATATGTGGTTTCCAAATATATTCTCCCATTGAGTGGGCTGCCTTTTCACCTTCTTGATGAAGTCCTTTGAATCACAGAAGTGTTTAAGTTTGACAAGGTCCCATTTATCCATGTTTTCCTTCATTCCAAGAATTTCAAGAATTTTTAAGAATCCACCACCTACAACCAGGTCTTGAAGATGTTTCTCTACATTTTTTTTCTAGGAGCTTTATGGTACTTGCTTTTATATTTAGGCCTTTGATCCATTTTG
>JAQZBX010054310.1:0-18670 GCA_029593785.1 Cabassous unicinctus
CATGTTAAAGTATAAAATGCAAACCAAATACAATGAAGCATTTTTAAGTTGTTCTCTCAGATGTTAAAATGACCTGTACCATTAATGAATAATTTGTTATTATGCTTGGACTTTGCAAAATGTTCTGCCATTTGAAGTGGTTGTTTCTTGGCTGTAAGGCAAACTGGATCTCAAAAGATCAGCTCGTGTTTGTAAGACAACATTAATTTTTTTCAAAAATTGTTTAAAATTTTGTAATGCAAAATAAAGTCTCTTGTTGGACAAACAAATCATACAAAATATGCTGACAATACTGAAATGTAATGTTAAATACTGTTTACTCACAGAGCTTGTTTCAAGATATATTGGGCTCTATTTGGTTCTGTTGTGGATTACACAAAGACAACATACGGTGGAAAATATTCAAGGTAATGAAGGTAGTAAGAAAGAGTTTGCATTAACACAAATCTCAGATTCATTCATTCAATTATTCTATCAGTACTTTTGGAGAGCCTACTAAATGCCACCTCCTGCTAGGTACTAGGGAAAATATACCACCATCTTTCTATATCAAGAATTTGAAATTTAGAGTGAAATATACACTAGTACAGAGATGGATGAATTGTGTGTATTACTTTATCAGAGACCTTTTTGATCCCTGCATCTAGAAGGAAGGGAAATTTCACATCAGAACTGAAAAATAATAGAAAGAAAGTAGCCAAGTTGAGAGGTGAAGATAAAGAAGGTATATTCTGACCAAACTATGTACAAAATCCATTGTCATAAATGAGAAACTGAGGCAATGAAACATGGGTGGAGAATAGATATTGCATGAAAGAGCCACAAGAGATGACACTTGTCTCAAAAAACAGGAGCTTGTTTAGCAAGGGTTGAATTAGCTGCCCTAAGTAGGTGGAGTTTATATTAATGTCAACATGGGAAGAACAAGGAAAGATTTTGATATTAGAAAGTATATTCCAGCTGGCATAAACATGAGACTGGAAAGGTTGGAGACTAGGATAAAAGTTAGAAGGCATTAATCCAGAAAAGTTGTGGTAAAGAACTAAATAATTAAAAGAATATGCAGGATGGTAGAATTAGACATATTTGAGAAAGAGTTTAAATTGTTAGTGGTCTTCTTCAGAAATTAATTCATCATTGGTGGAAGGTAGAAGGATATATGAAATATTTTTTCTTGGTTTCTTACCTAGATAACTGGCTAAAGATGACAAGTTTCATCAGTGATTTACAGAATATATACGCCAAGGCATATGTGTGTAGTAGAGTGGATTTTGAATTGATGAATTCTCTTTTAAACATGATCAATTCTGGTTTCTCTGAAATAGCTGATTGTAATCTGGGAAGCTGCTGGGTACATGTAAGCAGAGCTCATAGGATAAAACTCGCCTAGTGAATTAGACTTATGCATTACTGGCATATACATGACAACTGTTCTCCTAGCATTAGATGAGAATTCTCAACAAGAGTGTCCAAAAGGGAGATGAGTTGGTTTAGGGCAAAATTCTGAAATACTAGCATTACTTAGAGCACAAAGGAAGCAGAGCCACCAAGAGAGAATACAAATAGACAGATATATAAGAAAACACAGAGATTCTGGTGACTTTGAAACCAAAATATGTGTGTTTTCTAAATGAAAGGTGACTTGAATGTTGTCCTGTGCTACAGTAGAAGTCAACTAAGAAGACTTCATTGAGCTTGGGAATAAGAAGGGTGTTCATAAGAGTCATTGCATTGCAATGCTGAGGAAATTCATCAGAATACAATACACTGATAGAAATGTGAGGGAACAACTGAGTGTTAGTGACTTTTCCAGGATGTTTGCTCTTACAGGAGTGAAGAGAAACTAATGAGTAAAAGAGGTAAAGATAGAAGAAAAGAAATTCAAGGTCACTGGTAAGCTTTTTGCATATATATTGTTTTTAGATTGATGGGAAAGATACATTAAGGAGGGAGAATATTTTATGAGACAAAGAGTATGGGAACCTAAATATAACTTTAATTATTAGAAAGAAAACACTGTCTGCCCAAATATTGGAAAGGATAGATGTGGAAGCAGGAAGGATTTTTGCAACTAGTGACAAGGAGTTTAAAATTTCTCCATTTTCCTACTTTAAATTCTCCTCTGATATTAGAATTATTGACATCTACTGAAATGCCAACTGAGGGGAGTGGTATAGGAAAGGATGAAAAAAGTCGAAGGGTCTGAAATAGTAACTCAGACTGGGAAACAGAAAGTTTATTCAGAAAAAACAAATGTAAATGGCTATCTAATTTTGAACATGTTAATTTTCTAATTGCTCACTTTTGCATGAGTTTTGTCCTTGGTAGTTTTTGTCGGATTGGTAGGAGCAAATTCCTCAAATAACAGATTTTGGTGTGTCTGGAGGGAAATATAGTAAGAAAGGTTATGTTGCCAAGGGTAATTGTAATAATAAATTATGAAATCTAAGCTGTGTAGGGAAAAAATTGATTAAATGATATAATTGATAAGAAGTAATTAGTGAGGTTTAATGAATAGCGATAAGAGTGAATAAATTAAAATTTGTAGTGTCACAACCAAGGTATAAAAAAGAAGGGACAAAGGTTGAAGACATTGATCAATTTCCAGATGAAACAAGGTCCAAGATGGAATCATGGATATAGGAAACCCAAGTGGATTGCTAGTGGAATAACTGATGATAAGATATCATGAATATGAAAAGAAATATTATTAAATGTATGGCCTTCGTGGGCATTGATAACAAGATTTTGGAAGAGGGATAGAATAATCTTGGTGGTAAAATCTTTTGTGAATTAAAAAGAATGTGACTTTTCTATAACCTAAAATTATTTGAAGACCAAATGAAAAAAGTAAAACACTGGGAGAATAGAAGAAAATGTCACTGTACATACAGTAAAACAGATTTTACAGTGATGAAAGACAAAATGTCAAAAAATCTTTTAAAATATTTTTCATTATTTTTTATTATCCAAAATTTTTTCTACTATTTAAAAAAATTTTTTTTTGTATTTTATTTTTTATTTTTAAAACTATCACTATTATTTCATTTTCTTATTAATTGTATTTGGCTATTTTATTGGCTTCATTTTTGAAAATGGCTTGGATCACAGAATGTTTAAAACTGTGAAAGGGGAGGATCATTCATGCAGAATGTCAGTGAAGAGGGATAAATGGGAGGAAGCTCACTTGGGCATAATACATATAAAGCATATAAATGTGTTCAAATGTTCATGGAGCATTGTCATGGTGCATGGAGATTCACGCAATAACCAAAAGAATATCCAACTGCTATCCTGGGTAACACTGCTGCATTCCCTAATGGAACAGCAAGAATCCCCTGAGTACAGAGGCAATGACTAGTGAAGGAGGATGGTCCACTGACGGGCCCTTGATATTGATGACTGTGCTTATGAACATTTACTCTTGAAATTGAAACTTAATTTAGTATTATAGGGTACCTAAGAGTTACCTCCTGAGAGCCTCCTTGTTACACAAATGTGGCCTCTCTCTAAGCCAAACTGTGAATATAAATACATTAACTTCCCCCCAGTGTGGGACATGACTATCAGGGATAAGCCACCTTGGCACTGGGGGATTACTATAAAGCACCAACTAGCAACACAGCTGGAAAAAGACCTTGACCAAAAGGGGGAAAGGGCAAAGAGAAATGAGTTTATATGGCTAAGAGACTTCAAAGAGAGTCAGGAGGTCATTCCAGAGGTTACGTTTATGCACGTCTCAGCAGGATCTCATTGACAGCCAAGGTAGATACTACCTCAAATAGCAGGGCTCCTGAGGGCTCTGGAGATATCCAGACCCTATAGTCAGGGCAGATAGCTCAGGGGTTAGGTGCCTTGCCAATGGGCCCTACTTTGGAATTTATGCTCCCCAGTGTGACAGAGTTGGACTCATTTGTGGTTTCCCTACACATGGCTCTTATGTCCTATTTGAATCTACAATTAATACTAGAATTGGTAGGTGTAAGTCCAAGAGACTTAAATCTTTGGGCTGTCCATGTGCCAGTTGGGCCCTGAATCTCAAGAGAGTTGTCAAACCTAGTCTTCTGTTCATTGATCTCACCTAGGACTACTAACAAGGAGGTGATGATGAACGACCACCATACCAAGGAACCAAGAGTGTTTACAACTGCAAGCAAGGGAGTCCCATCCATTAGCCCTATGGGATCACAGTCCCCTCTCAATTAGAGGTAAGGTTGACATCATCATCCCAGAATCCTCAGGATTGGGGAATGAACCATGGATTAACGTAAACTTACTAGTATTCTACTATAGAATTATTGTGATTCTAGCAATGGAAGAAATTATATTATTGATGTGGAGACAGTGGCACTGGAAGTTCTGGGGGCAGAGAGAGGGAAAAACAGGTATAACTTGGGGGCATTTTTGAGACTTGGAATTGTCCTGAATGACATTGCAATGACAAATACAGGCCATTATATATCTTGCCATAACCTGCAGAATTGGGTGGAAGAGAGTGTAAACTACAATGTCAACTGTAATCCATGCTTAGTGGCAATGCTCCACAATGTGTTAATCAATTGCAATGAATGTACCCCACTAATGAAGGATGTTGTTAATGTGGCAAAGTGTGGGAGATGTGGGGGGTGGGGCATGTGGGAATCCCCTATATTTTTTATGTAATATTTATGTAATCTAAGTATCTTTAAAAAAAAATTAAAAAAGAGGAATGACCTGGAGAGCTATAAATGATAAAAATGGAAATAGATATAAACCTCAAAACATCTTATTCAAGTAAAAGTGTAGTGATAAGTTTGAAGCTGTGCTTTAATGATGTTGTGGCAGTTTGAAATTCTTTTATGAATCCCCAAAACAGAACTAATCCATTCCTATGGGTGAAAAACCATTTTAACTGGATTACATCAGTGAGGTGTGACTCAAATTGAGTTTCCACCTTCTTACTGGGTCTGATATAAAGCAGAGACACAGATAGAGATAGTCAGACACAGGAAAAGGAAGCTACCATATTTGATCCTGCCATGTGAAAGAGGACTAGAGAATTGCTTAAGCACAAAGCCCCCAAGAGGCTGGGCTTATGACGCAGCTCAAGGGGAGATAGTGAGTCCAGAGGGGAAGGCTGAGTTCAGTGGCCATCTTTCTTCGCTTCATTCCTGGACAACAGAACAAACAGTAACTGACTTTGGCGAGAAAGCACCTCTTATGGTACCTCATTTTGGGCTTTTAACAATCTTGGAACTATAAGTTTTTACCCCAAATGAAAGCTTTTTAAATGCCACCCCTTTTCTGGTACTTCTCATTGGCAGCCCTTTGGCAAACTAAAACAGATGCCTTACCTTGTCTCCCAATTTTGAAATATGTGGAGAGTTTCAAATTGACCAGTCTGCAGAGATGTGGCCGGGAAAGAAACAGGTTTCGAGGGAAATCCAGGTGTCAGATTAAGAAGGGAAAATTAAACTATTGAAAATACTGGACAGTTTGGTAATATGACAGCAAGAGCTACACAGGTTTGAAGATACATGGTAAGTGTGTTTTCTGAAGCACTTAAATTTTTTGTTGATTCTCTTATGCATATTTCAAAAAAACTAGGCTATTCACATTTCTGAGTTTTTCTTCTCCTTCAACTCACAAATAATGAATTTTCACAATTAAAGAAAAACTAGGAATACATATACATAGAACAAAATCAAAATTAAAATTGTTCAAATCTATGGTCTAGAGATCATCAGTATCCAATATGTTGTTTGTTGTCTTTCATAAACAAAAATTCACCATCTGGGATCAATTTTTTTAATTATTATTTCTTTTAATTAAGAAATTTCAAATGGATTAGTAGAATTTTAATCCTTTGTAATATCCTTCATCAGAACACACACACACAAAAAAAACATATTGTAAAATAGTGGCTTTATCTGAAATCTGTGTGATGTTGAGAAATTTTGGATTGTGTTGAAATAGATAACCATCTAATATGGAAATCATGTCACTATTTAATAGCAGACATTTTGGGTTTGAACACTGGATAATTTCTGTAGAAGGTAGCAGGAGCAGAGTTACTTTGACATTGAGCATTTAGTGACACTGATTCTGTATCAGTTTAGATCAATGGGGCAGCTCACACCGTTATAATTTGCTGCCTGTTATATGTGTGTAAATGTGTGACTAAGAACTTGCTTATTTCATTAAAACAGTTTGGTTAACAATTTTAGCTTTTCCAGTTAATAACTGTTAGCATGATTAACTTTACATTTCTGTGCCTGGGTTTTCTCATCTACTAAATGGAGTAATAGTTCCTTTCTCTTAGACTGATTCTGAGGATCAAAGGAGATGATGCATATAACAGAAATTGCACAGTTCCTGGCACATAACTAGCAATTCATAAGCATTTTTATTGTATTTCATGAATTACAATATTATTTTATCAATAATTCATTTGATTTGATCTGAGATAATGGTGTGATTGACCTTTTAGAAATAGTTGCAACATGGTACACTTAATTGAAAACCAACAACTGAAAACTAAAATCCAAGGGGGTATTATCTTGGATAAATTCATACAATTTAATGCTTTTAAATTTAATTCTGTGGGTTGATCAACATATTTTAAACTGCTTGTTTTACATTTACACCTGCTACTCAATATTATTTAAAATGTGCATCTTTTTCTAGGAAAAAAGTCATTCTTGATACATTTAGTAAAGATTAGATTAACAAATTATGACTTTCTTCAGTTCCAAACTTTTCAAAATAAAAATTGCACTATTGAATACTTCTATGTCAGGTGCTGTGAAGAGCACTTTAAGTGGACTGCTTTAGTTTATTTTCATAACCCCAACTGAGGTGGATATGATTCTTTATTTTATAAAGAAATGATTTAAAAGCAGTTTATATAATTTACTAACATATATATATTTATTTAATCTTATGGTGGAAGAACCAAGATTGAATTCAGTTTTATCTAACTGTGAAGCTCAATTTTTATTGAATATCCTATGCTTCCAAGGAGAGTTGTACAATGTTGAGAAGTTTTTAAAAAGCTGAACAGTGATTCACCAGAAAATCACTTAAACACCAGATTTAAATAAAAAATGTTCATAAGTTCAAAAACCATTAGAAAGTTATGTTAACCTGAGTCTGGCACAAAATATACTCATAAGCTCTAGAAAGGAAAGGAAAGGGAAAGGACACCACATAGAGGGCAGAAGACCCTTCTTCCATTATTATCTTTTGCCTGTCAGTGATGTTGACCTCAAAGGTGTGTGAGAATCCCCCATTCTCACTGAATATCAGTGAGAGCAAGGCTCCGAGAACGTGGTCAGAGTTCCTCTGGCATCTCTGCTGTGTGTTAGGAATCCAGCTCCTGAGTCTTCAACCATAACTGTACTCCTCCCATATCTTGCCAGGGCGAATGGCACACAGGGTGGTGAGACTACCGTCAGTGCCCTCAGCCTTCCCAGCAGCTGTGCTGAGAGCCAGGTGTGGACTGGGTAATTGGGCCCCTTGGCAGCTGCTGTGGTATCACGACTGGCTTGGGCTCTGCTCAGTGCTGGGGCACAGGAGTGTTGCCCAAGGAATGTCATTAACCAGGCTCGCAGGCTAAAGAAAAACAAAATTATAGAGAAAAACAACCAAAACCTAACCAGATTCCACTTTGATCCTTGGACATCACTGTGTCCTATTTGCTATTATAAAACTGCCTTATAACCCAATTAAAGGACGCTTAACAGCTCTGTGCTCTGAGGTATAATTTTCCTACGTGACTCATAGGGGAAATGATCTCAGTGATGCTCCACATGTGTGATTACTTATATAATAAAATGCTTAATTTGAGTACTAACATACTGAATCAAGTGCCAAGAGGAAAGCATAAGGAAATGAAAATATCTGTATATAATCGTTAGTTCTTCTTCATAGATTTCAACTAATATTGCTTTGAAAATATTTAGATGGAATATACACTCCTCTGACCGAAACTTAAATAAAAACTATATTTAAGAAAACGTGAGGGAATTATAAAAAAGCATACAGAAAAATGTAAATTAAACATCGAATTCTTAGATTCTAAATGCATTCCTAAAAATCCTGTGCCTCTACAAAATGATTTTGTAATTAAGTTACAGCATATTTTAAGGGAATTTTAACTTAATGCATTTTTAAATTATCTATTTGTTGGATTGTCATTGTTAAAATGATCACAGACCACTTAATTCATCCATTTTGTAAATATTGGTTTCTGCATATTGAAAATGATTATATGTGACTCTACAGCATATATTAGCTGTGTAACTTTGGGCAAGTTACTTACCTTCTTGTGTATGCACATTTTGCATCTCTATAATTGTAAATAATTGCATCTACTACTTAAAGCTGATAAGTAGATTAAATAAGTTGATAAATTGTAAACTTTTGGAATAGGGATAAGAAATGGCAAACAATCAAAGTTACTTTTCTTCTTATTATTATTAGTATGTTTTATTCAAATACAACATTTAAAGTACCAATTTATACAGAAAGGGCCCTTTTCTTTTCAGAACAAAGCATTCTTGGCTCAACTGAAAATAGTTAAAAAGTAGCTAAAGCTAAAAAAAATCTAAGTGTCTAAAGATTTTAATATCCATGTCCAAAAAAAAATTGCTTTGATTTTTTATTCAAATTACAACACTATTAAGCTGCAGATACCAAAAAACGTCTTGATGATGGTTCATGTCACAGACAATAATAATAATACTGATACTTATCAAGCTTTGATTAGGTGCCAGACATTGTGCCAAGGTATTTCCATATATTTATATTGAAATCTTCATACCTAGCCTGCGAGGTGAGCATTTTTCTTTTTTCTTTTTACAAATAACTTGAACGTTCTATGCTATACAACTAGTAGTAGCAAAACTCAAATTCAGGGTGATATCTTTCTGAAATTGGTCTTATTCTTCACTAATCTCAGACTCTGCCAAAGAGTCATTGGTTGCTTCTTTTTTTTCAGCCTCTTGATTCTATCTATATCCAGATACAAAAACATCACAGACACCAAAGAGAGAGATGAAAAACAAGTATTTTTAAAAAATCAACCTGGAGATAAAATGAATAAAGTTGATTTGAGGTTTTGACTGAGTGATGGTCATTTCAGCAGAAATCAACCTCCTAGAGCAATTCCTAGAGAAAAATGTTAGAGGCTGCACAGAAGAGTTTCTGCCCAGGAAGGAGCTGAATGACATGCCTGTTGAATACAGTTGAATTTCTTAACTGAAGTCTCTGAGAAAAACCAGGTCAACTTCAGAAGTGATAATCAGGATGTAAAAATGTTTAGAGACATGAAAACTTCTATTCCATTAATGTTTAAGTATTGCTGTTTTGAATAATCCTATGCGGCAGAGAGGTGCAGTGAAACCTTTGGAGACCAGTATTCCTAAGGTGGATTGCATTCTATAGACATGAATTTCTTTACCTGTTAAAGGAGAAACTGACTATGATGCTTCTCTATGTCGTGTATGTAATATGTGGGTAATGTGTGAATCTTCCAAAATAAATGCATATTGCATGCCTTAGTGGGGTGAGTAGAAACAGTTGTTTCTCTGTTAAACCTGTTTTAAAAACCTGAGAATTCATCCAAGCACAAGATTCTAAAAGGACCTCATGACAGCATATCTGAATTGAAGTTTGCAAATTAAGTGTAGAAGAGGAAATAATTACCAGGCATTTGCAACCCCAAGTTGTATCCTATGTAATGACCACAGATTTCAAAATATCATTCAAAAATGGTTAAATATAAAATAATAATAAATCACTAATTTGGAATTGTTTTTTCTGAACTTTCAAATTACAAAAGCATTTTGATCATTAATTTTTAAATTATGTGTCTTATTCCCCCAAGCATGACTGTATAAACAGCAGGTACAGATAAATGACATCACAACTTAAGGTTATTTTTAATTAAACCAACATGCATATATATATAAATTTACTGATTTTAAAGTACAGTTTCTCATCACCATGTTCTTCCAAGTAATTCTATTTAGAACAAAAGCAATGATTGTTTTTTTTTTTTAAATCTGACAATGACACATTAAATCCAGATATTAGAATAACCTTTATTCATAATAACGATAGTTAAGAAAACAAAAGTCAGATAGACTTGAATTTGCATTTGTAATTTTTAAATAGCTAGTTTTGTGATCTTAGACAATTTATAAATTATTGAGACCTGGAAATAAAATCTCACACATTGCTTACTTCTATTTGTTTAGAAGAAGCAGGATTACTTAAGTGCCTAGCAGATAGTAGACATTAGCCAGGCTTTCTCCCTTCTACTTAAAGACTGATATGCTTTTGAAAGCTCAATGAATTAATTTTAAATCATGTATAACATTTATATATCAAAAAAAATTATATAACAAACATTTACATGGCCCTATTATCAATGAATATTGTCCTATCATTTTCCAGAATTACACACAGAGCCACACAGAATTTGTGTTTTGTCCAAGGTTGCACAGCTAGTAAGTGAAAGAAATAGCAAACTCAAGCAGTCTTGTTCCAGAATTCAGAGTTCTGACAAAAACATGCTGCCACCTTTATTTGGGATATGTATATGTGTGTGTGTATTGGTTTCAACATAATTTCTGTAGTTTATAAAAGCTGATGGCCTCAGGACACTTGAAATCATACTGACTTTCCAAAGTTGCCCTTGGTCCTTGTAGAAAAGGTCAAGATCTGTTAAAGAAACTCATACTTTCAGTTGGTTGGAAAAGAATGACAAGAAATATAAGCAATAGAAAACTTGATTTATTTCCCTGATTTTCTTTAATAAACACTTTTATTATTTTCTTAATTGCAATATCTTTAAAGATTTACAACCTTTATGCAAGGCTTTCTTCAAGGCTCCTTTCACCTCTTTATTCCTTAGACTAATTAGGGGGTTCAACATAGGGATCACCACTGTATAAAATACATAAGCTATTTTATCTGTGTCCAGAGAGTGCTTTGATTTGGGCTGTAGGTTTATAAAGATCAGTGTGCCATAGAAAATAGTAACAGCCACCATGTGGGAGCCACAGGTGGAGATGGCCTTGCATTGCCCCTGGGTAAAGCAGATCCTTCTAATGGCAGCAATGATAAAGATGTAGGAAATGAGGACAATTGAAGAAGAACAGATCATATCAATGCCAGCAAAAGCAAAGATTAGAATTTCCTTCATGTGTGTCTGAGCAGGACAAAGCTAAAAGGGGGAGGTCATCACAATAGAAATGGTTAATTACATTGGGCCCGCAATAAGTTAGATGGAAAGTGATAATGGTATGCAATAGGGCAACCAGAAAGCTGTATATATATGGAACAGCCATTAATTGAATGCAGACTCCTTTTAGCATCAGTACTGAGTAATGCAGGGGATTAAAGATAGCTACAAAGCAATCACAGGCCATGAAGGCTAAAATGAAACACTCAGTGATCATGAAAGTGAGAAAACAGCCCAGTTGTGTTGCACAAGCATGGAAAGGAATCATGTTGCATTCCACAACAAAATTCACCATCATCTTTGTGATAATGGCAGAGGAATAACAAAGGTCAACAAAGGCCAAGTGGCTGAGGAAATAATACATAGGTGTGTGGAGTCTAGTGTCAATCTTGATTAAGATAATCAATCCAATATTCCCCAGCACTGTGACCAGATACATGGCTGAAAACACCATAAAACATGTGGCCTGCAGCTCTCGCCAGTCTGTGATTGCCTTGAGAATGAATTCTGTGACATAAGTGACATTATTGCCAGCCATTTATTCTGGGGAATTTTTGCTGTAGTTGAACAATAAAAATGACATATCTCATGGTCCATGTCAATTGAGTGAAGGTGATTACTAGTGTCTTGTCACCTTGAATCTTGTGGTCATGTGTTCAAAAAGTGGACCTTACCTGTCTAAGTACATACCATTCTTGTTCAGGGAAGAAAGTCTTTCATTTTCAAAATAGTCTTCTTAAAAGTTATTTTGTTTGTAATTTTTAAAAATGAAGGAAGATGTTGGTTAACGAAAGAGCATCTGAATGAAACCAAGTGAGAAAATCACCACTAAAATGTCAATGTTTTTGCTACTATTGTCTTTTCTGACCATATATAAATATGGCAGCACAAAACTATATGTCATAAAAGGATCGATATTTGTACTGCCTTATTTTTCATTTTTGTGCATTTCACACATTCTTAAAATATATGAAAATAAAATAATTATATATGTGCCGTGACAAACACGTTACAATATCCCCGTCCCCATTTACACAGAATTTATGCTATAAAAGCTAAAAGAAAAATGATCAGAGTTATAGGGAAACATCCAATTTTATTTATATAGAAATTAAAGAGACAGGTTTTTCCCCAATTCAAAGTTCACCATATTTTTGTGTGTATTGCAAAAATACTAACAAATCAAATACTTTATCAAATAGCTTGTAATTCTAAAGTACATGAAGATAAACATCTTTTCCTATAAATATTTGTCGATATATTTCTAGAGCTTAAAATATCTAAATCATTTATTCTACTAGATTTTACTTTTAGCAACATATCTGAAGGAACTATTCAACTTTAAACAAAGTTTAATGGAAAGGTATATAGACAGATTGAGCTCTTGATGCATGTTTCAGAATGTTATTTATATTTCTACCAGCCCTATAAAAGAAGACTATTCTCATTTTGTCCAATATTGGCCTCCTAAATTTTATTTTTTCTCCTGGAATTATTTCCCACAAAATATTAATAACAGAAAGTGCCTAGAAAGAGCAAGCCTAATCCCTTAATATTTCAGATTTAATTTATCAGTACAATTGTTACTACATCTGTTTTAAGTTTTGCCTTTATCAGGCACTGTATTTAGTGTAATATTTGAATTACTTCACAATAGACTCTCACTAACCCATCATCCCTGATTAACAATTTTAAAAGAAACATAAACAAAAATCAAGCTTCTGACTCTTGTTGCACAGAGAGGATGATGTAGAATGGATGTGACTGGATATGTCTTACTGCAGAGACCATATTCCTAATCAAAATGCGAAACTGCCTAAAGCTGTAGTGACTTTCTCCTTTAGCTTCAATCACCAGGATAGAAAAATAGGGCTGGCAGATATATCCAGTTTCCATAGCATCACACTAAATATTTAAGGCCTAGAGAAGACAAAGATGAAAGCTGCTGCTTATCAACAATTGCTAAGTTTTCCATGTAGTTTGCCAAGTTAAAATGCTATTCTTTTTAGTAAAATAATCATTGCATTTGAGAATATTCAGAATTGAGGGTTCCTTTACTTGCACTTGGGACTTAAATACACTAAACTTTTTCTCACAGTCCTTTATTTCAATTTCAGCACTGAAGTTATGATTTGAACCCAGTTGAGGATAATTATAAGGTTACCATATGATGTAAAAATAAAGTAGACCATCTTCACTTTAAGATGGTGGCGGGGGGCAAGGTTTATTTATGCCATTATTATTATTTTTATTTTTTACTTAAAATAACAAAGACTATCCATAAGTTATGGTTTCTTCATTGAACTTGTGGAACTTCAGGGTTTGTGGTGGTTCCAAAGTACATGTCAAACCAAATTAGAGTGAAATGGGATTTGGGAAAATAAAGGTATCAATGAGAATACTAACTATGGTAGATGCTTATTACTAAGAGTTGATAGTGAAGTTGAATATTAAACCAGAGCTTGAATTCAAAATTCAAAACTAACAAGTCACACAAAAACAAAAATTACCCATGAAAATCTGTTAAATTACTCATAAAATATAGTAACTCCATTGAAGTGTGTCTACTTTGTCCATATAAAAATGACTTACCAAGGGCTATGTGGACAAGGATAGTTTAAAGACATCAATGTTCCATTATCCTATTTCTATTTCTTTAAAAATTATCATTTTTAATCCTTGCCAATAACTGATTAAATATTTAAGAACAAGGAGTTTCATTTATCTGGTTCTCTCGTAGTTTCTGTAGATTCTATGTTACCCATGTAGATTCTCAATACATGGTTGGAGTGTGAATTAAATCTCTCTTATATCCTAACTTTTAAAGAGTTTGCCTTGTTTCTGAAGGACTGAAGACATATTTCTGATATGTCTACTGCCACTTCCATACCTAATACAATGATAATGCTTTGCAAAGAGTGTTCAATAATAGGGAGGGAAAATGTGGCCATGGGGAAACCTCATTTTTCCCATTAATTATTCTATTCATGAAGATACTTCCTTATTTATTTACAACCTTGTGCTATCCAGGCCCAGCTCACCACCAAGAGAGGTTTGTAATGGACAGATCAGCTCCGTGTGTAGACTCCATCTGACTCACCTGCTTAGCAGTGGCTCTGGCTCCATTAAGCACACTCTGAATTTATTTGGGTGATTTATTGGTTCCTAGGCCCTTTGGGTCTAAATTTGAAACTCTAGAGATATCTGAAAGCTGCAATATTTCCTTCTTTGTTTTTCTCCAAGTAAGACAAGACAGAGAAATTATACTGAGGATTTAAAAAAATTATCTGCATACCTAAAGTAACCATACTTTAAATATACTGATAAGAAATTTCCATGAAGGCAGAGCTAAGCTATACCTCTGAAAACATCAATTGTAACAAATGTACCACACTAATGAAGGTAATGTGGGGAAGTGTGGGAGGGGTAGGGAGTGGGGCATATGGGAATCCACTACATTTTTTATGTAACATTTATGTAATCTAAGTACCTTAAAAATAAATAAATAAATAAATAAATAAATAAAATAAATCCTTAAAGATTGATGACAAACAAAACAAAACAAAACATAAGCCTTATAGCTTGGTTCATTTTGGTTAAGAGATTAAATTTTGTGAAAAGATAAGCCCAGCACTTATTTCCTAAGTAAATCATTATGATAACTTAGGCAAGGTCCATATTCTTTTAAGCCTCAATTTTCTCATTTTCAAAATATAAGTAAAAATGGGACCTCCTTTAAAATATTTTTTTTGGGGGGGAGGATTATTGAATGTTTTAATGTAGGTAAATTGTTGAGTAATCTATGAGTTTACTGGCAAATAGTGACTGGCCCAAAAATGTTTGGGAAAAAAAAGACAGAATCAGCATCATAAATAAAACTAAAATACTCCAACAGCCTCCATGAGAAACAGAATGACATCTACCGCAGTTTTAAACTCACTTGATGAATCTCAATAATTTGTTCAATTTTTCTGGTGGTCTTCATGTCATCCTTAACAGAAGATGGTCCTCCCATGTTCCTCAGAATTCATTCATCTTTGTAAATCTACACATGACTCATTGTTCCAAGTTCTAAAGCTAGTTTCCACAAATGCTCATCATTCATAACATATTTTTAATGGAATCTATTCTTTTTCTAATTAAATTGCTTCTTGGTGCAGGAAGGCAAGATGGAATCAGTTAAGTGGGCATTCACCAACTCTCTCATAAAAGACAGCTGATTGGGGACAGGATCCTGCCCAATTGAGCTGTTCTGGAACCCAATGGAGTGAGAGCCTTTGGGACATCCATCTGGAGGAAGCTGGGCAGGGAGATAGAATGCTCAAGATAAAACCGCAAGTTTTTAGCCCTTGGCTGGAAATCATGGATGTGGATGGCTAAGAGCCACCTTCAGGGAAAAGGCCTAGGGTGACCCCCAACTCCCACCGGCAACCCAGAGAGAGGAAGAATTCTATGAGAGTGGAATGGTTCTGGCAAAGGGTGGAGAAAGGTTTCCTTTCTGTGGGTTAGGTTGCCTTGACCCCCTTAGCGGTTTGGGGAGCACACCAGCTGACTTGAAGTGGCACCAGGCTGAGGGGGGAGGTGAATCTGCTAAGGAAGCCTGATTTACCTAACTGCCCTGGACACAGAGGCATGGCTTGAGAGAGGGCAGACTCAGCCAATTTAATACTTCTGCACCGAGCACTATCAGAATTTCAACTCCCCTAAGGGAGTCAGACAGTGCGTAGGTCTTAATAAGTTTCCACAAGCCTATTTAGGTTTCCCTGGGAGAAGGAGGTGGTCTAGAAGAGGCTTGTAAACCATTTCAGTGAGATGAACTCAGTCATCAGGGTCCCATTTGAATTTCAAAATGGAACTCAACCTGACCAGAAGGGGTGGGGGGATCTGCTCATACAGCCTGCTGAATCCTGCTGCCACAGGACAGTAAAACCTTCCCAGGGAAAGTGACTAAATAGCTTTCTGAAAAGCAAACTGACCTAATTAGTAAGTTAGCTCACTGGAGGAATTTCTGCCTTGAATATATAAGGTACCTAGTTTGATTCCCGGTTCCTCTAAGAGTAGTGATTCACTGGGATATCTAACATCCAGCTGATACCATAGGACAGGGAAAACATAGACATTAATTTTGTACTAATTTTTTTGGGTCCGTTATTTCTCCAAAAAACTACAAAGAAAAAGGTTACTTAAAAAAAATTAAGTTAGTTTATTGCTAAAATCCACCTCAAAACCTGCACAGAGAAGCCTTCAGTGTAACTGATCAATGAACACAGGCAGACTGAGAGGCTCAACAAGAGCCCAATAAGGAACGAAGTTCTTCCTTAGCTTTGCTTGACTGCTTGCTTTTGTGTTTGTTTGGTTTTTGTTTATTTGTTTATTTGTTTGTTTGTTTCCTGCTTTTCTTTCCTCTTTCCTTCTCCCTCCCCTTTTTTAAAATTAGGTGCTGTTACCTTGTTTCTTCTTTGCTGTGCTTCTTCTTCCTTGATTTCCCATGTTCTGCATATATTGATTTTGTCTACCAGAGCTATCTCTTTTCCTTCCTTCATCTTTCTATCTTCTGCTTTCTGTTATGCTTCATACATTCCACCGTTTTTCATTAATCCTCACCTTTACTGGTTTTGACTTCTAACTTGTCTAATCTGTTTTCTTTTTTTTAATTAACTTTTTCCTTTCAGCCCTTTCTTTACTCTTTCTCTCTCTCCTCATCATTCTGGTCTTTTAAATCATTTTATATATTTTTGTCTATTTGGTTTCGTATTCCGTTGTAAGTACTTCACTTTTTTTTTCCTATTACTCTACACTGCTTGCATGAGATAAATATTCATTTTACTAAGTCTTATTTGTCCCCTCTTCTAACTTTTATTATTATTGTTATTATCCCTTTTCCTTTCTTACTTCTTTTGATTGCTATGGGCCTAATCTTGTTCCTTCAAGGCAACATAGAAAACAGCAAGGAAATAGAACAAGAAAAACAAAGATTCAAAGAGAAAACTTAACACACACACACCACCACAAGCTAAATAAAACTCTAGAGCAGAGACAGAAGCTAATGAACTGAATAAAACTATCAGGAAAAAATGATGACCAGAGGGCAGCAAAAATTTACAAACCTTACTGAGAAACAGGAAGACATGGACCAGTCCAATGAACAAACTAAAAACAGGAAGAGATGCAAAACATTGAACAACTAATCAAAGTTGTCCAAACAAATATCCTAGACCAACTTAATGAAGTGAAGAATGAGATTAAAGATATTAAGAAGACACTGGAAGAACATACTGAAGAAATTGTAAATATACATAAAAAGACAACAGATATGATTGTGATGAATGGCACAATCCAAGAAATCAAAAAGATGGTGGAATCACATAACAACAGATTTGAATAGGCAGAAGAAAGAATTAGTGATGTGGAAGACAGTAGATCAGAAATCAAACAAATAGTAGAACAGATAGATAAAAAGATAGAAAATATCCATCAGGGATTTCGGGATTTAACTGACAACACAAAATGCACAAACTTATGCATTATAAGCATCAAAGAGGGAGAGGAGAAGGGAAAGGGAACAGAATGAGTGTTGAAGGAAATAATGGCTGAAAACTTCCCAACGATATTGAGGGAGATGGACGTACATGTCCAGGAAGAATAGCATACCCCAAACTGTATAAATCCCAACAGGCCTACTCCAAGATATATACTTGTCAAAGTGTCCAATGCTCAAGAGAAGAAAAAAAATACTCAAGGAAGCAAGAGAAAAGAGAACAGTCACATACAACGGAAGCTCAATAAGATTAAGTGGTTATTTCTCATCTGAAACCATGGAGGCAAGAAGACAGTGGTATGACATAGTCAAGGTACTAAAAGAAAAAATCTTCCAGCCACAAATTCTCTATCCAGCAAAACTGGCATTCAAAAATGATGGAGAATTCAAAATATTCACAGATAAACAGAAATTAAGAGAGTATGCCAATAAGAAACCTACCCTTCAAGAAATGCTAAACAATGTTCTAGAGGTTGAAAGGAAAAAACAGGAGAGAGAGAGCTGGAGGAGAGTGCAAGAACAACTATAAAGACAGAAAGAGAAATAAAAACAACATATGACATACATAAATGCAAAGAAAATATGACTGATATAAGAAATTCCTTGAGAGTAATAACACTGAATGTTAATGTATTAAACTCACCAGTCAAGAGACACAGATTGGCAGAATGAATAAGGAAATATGACCCATCTATATGTTATCTACAAGAAACCAACTTTAGATGCAAGGATTCAAATAGGCTGAAAGTGAATAGCTGGAAAACAATTTTACAAGCAAACAATAACCAAAAAAGAGTGGGCCTAGGTATATTAATATCGAACGAAATAGACTTTAAATGCAAAACTATGGTAAGAGACAAAGATAAACACTATAAATTAGAAAAAGGGGTAAACTTTCAAGA
>JAQZBX010054311.1:0-18694 GCA_029593785.1 Cabassous unicinctus
GGCAGGGCCGTCTCTGCGTCCAATTCCAGCTGCAAACCCCCCCACAGGTGCCTTACCTCCCTGGAGTCTGAGGTTCTGCAACTCTAACAAGAGGGTCATGGTAATAGCAGCCCTCGTTTACATTGACACATGGACTTTTTAATTATCTCAGCAACACTACAAGGTAGGTGCTATTGTGTTTAGCAGCCCATTTTGCAGTTAAAGAAACCGAGGTACATAGAGGTAATTTGCCAAAGGCCACACAGGTGTTGAGCTGGATTCGAACCTTGGCCCTTTGGTCCCAGAGTCCAAGTCCTAATCATGGCCCCCATGGCAGCTGAGCGGATGCCACGGTGCACACTCGCCACATGTGGCAGTGGGGGCAGTGGTGGACAGCTAAGCTCTCCTCAAAGATGGAATGGGCAGCATTTTCTTGGTGGTCATGCCCATTCTCAGAAGATTAAAATATAAGAAAAAAAGTGGGCAAACATTTCCCATGCGGCTGCAACCGTGCCCTAACTCCCGACATGTAGCAACAGAGTAGTTCAGTCAAGAATGTCACCTTCCCTATGGAGATGGGCTGGGTTTGTTTACCACTTTCTTTTTCAGGTTTCACTCTGGGGTGGGTGACGGGTGGTGTTGTTGAGACTAGCACATTCCGTCAAGAAGGGAATGGTCTTGCTACTCCTGCAAGTGGAATGCGACCAGAGGCAAAATATCTTCCCAGGCCAGGCGGGTGAGAGGCATCTCCCTCTCCCCGCAAACCTGCATCTCCTCAAGCCTGGTCAGCCCACCAGGGTGGGTGCTGGGTGTGAGACCTGCACAGCCCAGACCCCAACTCTGCGTATTGGCTGCTGGACAGAAGCACAGCTCCTCACTGTGCCCCGGGAATAGCCTCCCACCTAAAAATAAAGGAGAGGGTGGGTGAGAGCGGCAGGAAACCACGCAAGGCAATACGGGTCACTCATTCAGCCCAGCAGACCAGACACAAGCTTGTGCTGTGCTCAGGGAGGGGACGTAAAAGACGAGAATGAACAACAACCATTACAGTCCAGAAGAAAATGTAGGCAAACGTCTTCAAGACCTTGTCCTAGGTGGTGGTTTCTTGGACCTTACACCCAAAGCACGTGCAACAAAAGAAAAAAATAGATAAATGGGACCTCCTCAAAATTCAACACTTTTGCACCTCAAAGGAATTTGTCAAAAGGTGAAAAGGCAGCCAACTCAATGGGAGAAAATATTTGGCAATCACATATCTGATAAGGGTTTAATATCCATTATATATAAGGAGCTCATACAACTCAACATTAAAAAGACAAACTCTCCAGTCAAAAAATGGGCAAAAGTCTTGGAAAGACAGCTGTCCAAAGAAGAAATACAAGTGGCAAACCAACACATGAAAAAATGTTCAACATCACTAGTAATTAGGGAAATGGAAATCAGAACTACAATGAGATATCATTTCACACTTATTAGATGGGCTGCTATAAAAAAGTTGGAAAACTGTAAGTGTTGGAGAGAATGTGGAGAGATAGAAAAGTTTATTCACTGTTGGTGGGAATGTAGAATGGTGCAGCCACGGTGGAGGACTGTTCAGCAGTTCCTAAGGAAGTTGAATATGGACTTGCCATGGGACCCAGCAATACCATTGCTAGGGCTATACCCAGAAGAACTGAGAGCAGTGGTACAAACGACATCTGCACACTGATGTTCATAGCAGCATGATTCATGACAGTCAAAAGTTGGAAACAACCCAGGTGTCCATCAACCGATGAATGGAAAACAAATTGTAAGTTAGAATATTATGCAGTGGTAAGAAGAAATAAAGTTGTGAAAAATATGACAACATGGATGAACCTGGAGGACATTAAGTTGAGTGAAGCAAGCCAGACACAAAAGGACAAATACTGTATGATTGTGCTATTATGAACTAACGATATTATGTGAAATATAAATATATTATGTGAAATATGAGTATGGGTAAAATTGCATATATAAGACCATTTTTCTTTGAAGCTGAACAAATGCAGGTTAATACAACAAAATGTTAATATCAGACCAAAAAAACATATTATACTAAGTGAAGGAGACCAGACACAGAGTACACATATTGTGTGATTCCATTTATATAAAATGTAAATATAAATCAATTTATAAAGATGAAATTAGGTTAGTGGTTATGTAGGGCTGAGGAAGGAATGCTAAGGGGTGTGGAGTCTTTCTCTTTGGAGTAATGAAATTGTTCTAAAATTTTTGAGATGATGAAAGTACGACATTGTCACTATACTAAAAGCCATCGATGATGCACTTTGGATAGATCACATGGTATGTGAATATATCTCAATAAAACTGCTTAGTAAACAAATAAATAATTGTGCAAGAATAGCCAGAAACAGCAGCTATGTACAGCAGGGGAAACAGAGAGATTGCGAGGTGAGGAATTTTCTTGTCTGTTTTTTGTTTATTATTATCATTATTATTGAAATAATGAAAATACTTTAATAATGATTGACGTGATGAACACACAGCTATGTGATTATATCAAATACCAAAGATTATGCTCTTTGGATAAACTGTATGCTTTATTAATATGTACCAAAAAAATTGATTTGCTTAAAAAAAAAAGATGAATATTACTCTGGACCGGGAAGCAGCCGGGCACCCTGTTTAAGCAACATGTGCGTCTGTTTTCTCCTCTGTGAAATGAAGACAATGACAGTAGCTACCTAGTGCTGTTTTCGGGATTAAATGGGCTTTTAGAAAAGCACTGACACAAAGCACTCAGGAAGTGCCAGCTGCGATTACAAAGCAAACTTCACCTAAAGAAAGCTCTGGACCTCACGAGTCAGCGGGCAGTGCAAGGGCTCGAGGCTCGAGGCACCCACGAAGGCTGCTGGCAGCCGGGCAGATCCTGCAGAGAGGCTGCTCTCTGTTTACCTGAGGGCGGAAGAACGGCCTGTGCTAGGCCCCCACCCACAGGCACAGCCCCATCCCGGCCTAGAGCGGCCTGTGTCAGGCGGAAGGAATTTAGGGCGCCCCCGGCCTCTGGCTCAGGGTTGAGGCAGCCTCGCCAGGCCCCTGCCCTCTTTCCTGCCCAGGCTGCATGCCCAGGTCAGGCTGGGGCCTGCGGAGCTTCCCTCCCAGCTGTGCACAGACTCTAGGGCCAGGAACCAGGGGAAGAACCAGGGACAGGCAGGTCAGAGGCCAGGCCGGGAGCTGGAGCCTTCTCCCCATGGCAAGGTGGGTGCATGAGGTGGCAGCGGAAGGGAGGTCAGGGCTGGTGAACTGGGCCCCATTTCCCTTCTGGAGATGTCCCTGGGTACCTGCCAGACTGGTCCTCGTGCCTGGCCTGGGGGACAGACCCCTAAGGAAGCAAACAGTCCCCATGGACCCCTGGTTCCGACGACAGAGACCTTGACTGCCTCCTCCTCCTCCTCAGCTCCTCCCGGCACCCCAGCTCCCCTATGAAAAGAGAAAAAGCGAAGGGAAAGGAAACAAGTGTTTACAAAGCACATTCTGTGCTCCAGGCGCTGGGCTCAGCGGTCACAGGCGTCATCCCATTTGCTGGCCCACCCTCCCTGCACGGGTCAGTGCTAGTCCACTTTACAGACGAGGAACTTGGGGGTCAAAGAGCCTAAATAACTGTCCAAAGATCACGCAGCTGGTAAGGAATAGTCAGGAATCCAAACCAGGTATGGCTCTGAGTTCCCAACCCTGTTTCCTGCACCAAGGTCTTGGGGACAGCTTGTTCCCTACTAGGCACACAGCATGGGGACAGCGTGCCCCCTGCCCTGCCAGGCACGCAGCCTGTGCCAAGAGCTCCGCAGTGACCTGGCCGCTGTCTACTACTGGCCGTTTCTCGGGCCAGCACCCCACCATGGCCAGTGGCCTGCAGATCCATCTGAGTCGTACCTCTCCTTCTGAAAGATGGTGAACTTTTAATAACTGGATGCTCAGACTGGGAGGCTGAGAATTCCTGCGTTGAGGGAGGCAGCTGGGGAAGAGGGCAATCAGCACAGCTTCTTGTCCTCCCAGGAATGCTCTTGGCCACACCAGGCCTCCTGAAGGTGTCCAGGACCCACCCAGCTCAGTGATGCAGGTACAGTCCAGCAGGAAAGGCGGGTCCATGGGGGTCTCCTTGATGGCCAAAATCGTGACGTTGCCCTCCCAGCTACCCAGCTCCTGGCCGGGGGTGTGGTCCTATCCAGCCTGCACCTAATGCTCCCAGAGTCAGCCTCCTGAGGCGCCCTGCTGACCCCCAAGCTTCCTGGCCAGCACCAGCCTCCACACTCTCAGCCACCCCCCCCACCCAGCAGGCCACTCCGACCTCTGCGTATGTCCAGGTCAGCCAGTCTCCACGGGCCTCCATGGGCCTGCAGCCCCAACCCAAGTCACCTGGTAGCCTTTGCTCTTGGCCCTGAGGTTCACAAGCCATTGACACCACGAGGGCGCCAGGACTTGGAACGCGGAGGCCTGTGGTCCTGTCTCGGGAGGTAGAGGGGGACATCACTGCGCTTGTTCCTTCAGGAGCCTCCTACTGCTCCGAGAACGGGACAGAAAGTAACGTCTCCATGGCCTTCCCAGGGAAATAGCTGGGCCCTGCATGGAGACATTCGTTCCTCCCAGCACCCCCGCCCCCCATGGAGGAGGGCACGGTGGTGTTCCCCCACAGCCAGCGTCCGGAGGTGGGTGGGGGCAGCGGGGATGCCTGTTCCCGGGAAAGGAGGAGAGATGTGGAGTTAGGCACGAGGCAAAAACCTTGCCTTCCGGAAGGGAGCTTCCAGAGACCCTTAAATACAGTCCACTCCATGCGGTCGTCTTCCTTCCCGGTAGGAGCAGCGTCCCAGGGCAGCACAAGCGGCCTTGGCCTCTAAGGCAATGTGTGAGGACTGAATCTGGTCAGTACTGGGGACCAAGTCCCACCCCAAAACTTCAGCCATGCCTTCTTTGCCTTCTTTGTCAGAGCCACTCCTTCCATTGTCCACACTGGGAGCCCCCCTAGGTGCTGGGAAGAGGCAGGGAGGAAAGCCCCAAAAGTGATGGGCAGAGCAGTGGGGGGCACCCATGGACTCTTCCCTAGAACATGCCGGGCTCTTCCTTGCCTTCCTCAAGGGTCCTGCTCTCTGAGGTGGCAGGAGAGTATTTCCAAGCCATCTAATCTCCTCTGGGTCAGGGCTCTCCCGCAGCACTTCTCCACGCGGCCTGCTCAGGTCCTCACCTGGGGCAGCTGTAAAAAAGCCCGATACCAGGGCCCTACCCACAAAGAGTCTGATTTCATGAGTCTGCAGGCTGCTGTGGACATCAGCATTTTTGAAAGATGCCTAGGGGAATTCCACTGTTTAGATGAGTAAAAAAAAATGTCACATCCGTGCCTGCTGAGCAGGACTTAGATTTTGACTGATGAGCTGTGTATTCTGGTTAGAAGCATGGGACAGACTGTGACATCCAACCCTCCCTCCAGGAAAACTGAAAGAGGGGCCCGGGGGCTTGCTTACACTCCCAGCCATAGTCCTGGCGGAGGTTTCCTCTGCGGCAAAACGACCTGGTGGATACTGACCTGCAAGGCTGGTGCCTGCCATGTTAGGGTGAAGCAAGTCTGAAGCAGGCTCTGCCTCACACGCATACAGGCCTTCTTTTACTGAACATTTGTTAGCAAGCAAGGACAAAAACGGTTCAGACAGCGGACCCCCGAAAGGGCTGAGGGCGTGGAGGTACGCGCCGAAGCCCCCGCCGCTCCTGCTTGCTCTCGTCCTCCACCCCTGCAAACCCGGCCTCAGGGAGGCCTCGGGGAAGCCCGTCACCGTTTCCACAGGTACATTATTAGTCACAACTGTAGCAACAAAGAGGGTGACGGATCCCATCAATTTATGCAGTCAGCCAAATACCTCAATTATGCTGGCGAGGTCCTTGGTCGAGGAGAAGAATGGAGAGGTGGTGACGGGGTGAATGGCACGAGGACCTGCTTGTGTTGCTTACTGACTGCTTGGATGTCATAGATGCTGGGGCTCCAGAAGTTCTTTAAAAAGTTCCAGAAGACTAATCACAAAGTAGACTTCGCAGCAGGTGGGATTCTGTGGCCAGATGAAAGACTAGCAGACGAGTATCCCGCTGTGCACATTGGGAACCGTGACGCGAATTCAGGAGGATTCATCCATGTGTCAACCGTATAGTTCAACAGTGGAATCTCCAGCATAATGATGATGATCAGCTCTTTTTCACTAGAATTTATTTTGATCCACTGAAGTGAGAACCTATTAGCATCACATTGGATCACAAATGCAAAATATTTCAGGCCTTAAATGGAGCTGTAGATGAAGTTGTTTTGAAATTTGAAAATGGTAAAACCAGATCTAAGAATGTTTTTTATGAAACATTTCCAGTGGCAATGAATGGAAACAGACCCACCAACAGTCTACTGAATTATTTTGGAAACTATGTACGAATGCATGTACACTGGAAAATGACTGCACTCTTTGCTTATTGGATATAATTGACTTGTTTGCAGTAGATATCCATCCAAATGTAACAATAGCTGTTTTTATTGAGCAACCACCCCCATTCTTACCTCGATTTCTGGACATATTGTTGACCCTGGAGTACCCCCAAAAAAGCACTTAAACTCTTTATTCATAAAACAGAAGTTTATCATGAAAAGGACATCAAGATATTTTTTGATAAAGCTAAACATGAAATCAGTACCATAAAAACTGTGGTACCAGAAGAAAATCTAAGTCAGGCTGAAGCCAGAAACATGGGAATGGATTTTTGCTGTCTAGATGAAAAGTGTAATTATTACTTTAGTGTGAATGCAGATGTTTTGACAAATACAAGGACTTTGAAATTTTTGATTGAACAAGACAGAAAGATCATCGCTCCTCTTGTAACTCATCGTGGAAAGCTGTGGTCCGACTTCTGGGGAGCACTGAGTCCTGATGGATATTAGGCTCCATCTGAAGTTTATGTGGATATTGTTAAAGGAAATAGAGTAAGGTTATGGAATGTCCCATACGTGGCATGTGTGTACTTAAAGGAGAGACACTCGGATCAGAAATGAATGAGAGGGACTATTTTGTCCACGATAATTTGGATCCCAATGAGGTTCTTTGCCAAAATGCTAGAGAAATGGGTGTGTTTATATACACTTCTAATAGACATGAATTTGGAAGGCTATTATCATCTGCTAATTACAATACTTCTCATTATAACAATGACCTCTAGCAGATTTTTTAAAATCCTGTGGACTGAAAGGAAAAGTATATAAACCAATTATTCAAGATTTTCACTGGAAATCTGGTTGAGCAGCCTTGTCCAGACATCTTCTGCTTCCTCATATTTTCTGAAAAAGCCTGTGATGAATTGGTGGAAGAAATGGAGACTCATGGCCACTGCTCTGGAGGGAAACATCACGCTAGCAATACAGCAGGTGCTTCTGAAAATGCTCCAACTGATGATATCACATGAAACAAATCTGGGAGTTTATTGTACCTGCTACACTGAAGGGCTTTGCCAGCTATTATAGGACGGGGTTTGCCCAATTGTGTTTTATAGTAAAATGCTCACCTGATAGCATTCTCCCTCATCATGATGCTTCTCCATTTACCATCAACATTGCACTCAACAATGTGGGAGAAGATTTTCAGGAAGGCAAAAATCTAAAAAAAATCTAAGGTACCATTGCTCTATTGAGTCACCAAGCATAGGCTGGAGCTTCGTGCAGCCAGGGACACTAAGGCATTTGCATGAAGGGCTTCCTGCTAAAAACAGAACCCCAGGGGGGCTGATGTAGCTCAGTGGTTGAGCACCTGCTTCCCATGTACGAGGTCCTGGGTTCAATTCCTGGTACCTCCTAAAAAAAAAAAAAGAGGAACCTGATACATTGTAGTGTCCTTTACAGATCCCTAAGTTATTTACCTTTCATTGAATTGAATTTTCTACTTGGAATGGATGATTGGCATGCACATGCTTTGAAGTTGTGCTTGAGAAGATGAGAAGAATATTTAAATAACTTCAACAGAACAATATCAATTTGAGCCAAATGTTTGAAAAACTGTTTATAAAAAAGTGTTTGATGTTTCTTAATGTCTGCTCTGAGCCTTAAAGAAGGAGGAAAGAAAGAAAAAAGTAAAACAAAATATTTATTTCCATTTCATTGTCTCTGAGAGTAATGATTTTTAAAATTTTGTGTTCCAATTGATATATTTAAGAACAGCTTGGGAAGAATTTTATTTATCAACATGTGGGAGCATATAGACAAAATAGACAAATGAAAATTAACAATTCTCGAGATCTTAGAAATAAAGGATGCCAACTGAATCATTATGCAATTGATTGAATAAGTACTGTTTTGACCATCTCTGCAGGTGTCTTTTACAGGGGTTCCCGAGGGAATACAAAGAACAATATTACACCTCTGTTTTCCTCGTGAAGCTTAGCACAAAACACAACTAAGGAACATATCTAATTGAAAACATTTTCATTTAGACTGTTAGAAAGACTTTACATTTGCATGTTTACTTATATTCCTTTAGATTAACCTCCAATGTGGATTATATTAAGTAGATGTTGGATCTAGCAAAGTTTACAAGGGTTTCCATTTTTTTTTTTAAGTACCCCAAGTATCTACCTAAGATCAGATAGTGTCCTTAATTCAAAACAGTTTTCTTAAATTCTAGAAAACAGTGAGGGAAAAAAGAAAATTTTATTAAGGTAGTAGTGTGTTTTATTATTATTTACTCTTTTAAGTGCTTGAATTTTTATATCAGGAAAATAAAGCTGTTAAGCCTTTCTTCTGCCTTTTGCCCTTTGTCTCTCTTATTATTCCTTTTTGGGGGGAGGGTTATTCACTTTCTTCTCCTCCCTGCACAGCCTCCACTTTATTCTTCTTAGTCTCTTTATTGCCTTACCATCCCACTTAAAAAATTCCCCGTCACAAAGAGAGTGGTTGACTTGATTTTTCACCATTTCGCGCCGAGTGAGGTTAATTCTTACTGTAGCTACTGTTCTCAATTTACAGATTATACTTGAAAAAAGTTCCATGTCATGGTGTCAAAAAATCATTTTTTCTAACATCATGTGTTAGAAAGTTATGAAAAATAAAATGATTTAAAAGAAAAAAATAGTTCATATGTCCAGTTCCGTAGACTCAAGGGTGTTACAGTGGGATTTGTTGTAGGTAAACCTCCGCCGGACACGCAATGGTCACTGAGCCAAACGCCAAGGCAGCAGCAGGCAGCCACCATCGCCAGGTTGTCTCGGCTGGACACGGGATGACCGGGCATCAGCCCTAAGGGGGATTCTTTGTCTTGTTCATGCAGGACGAGAGTACTCTGAAATATTTTAATCATCACACACATCTCAAATGGCTTCAATCTCCACAGAAAGCCCGTTGCTACCTTGCCTTGAGTTCATTCATAGGTTACTATTTTCACCAATAAAACCCCATTCTGACATTCATTTCTGGCTGCTGGTTGAGATACAAGTGACAGAGCCGCCTCTGGGACATGGCCTGAGCTTTCGGGACTGGCATGCTTGCAGCACCTGGGGTAGACCTCAATCCCAGTGCCACGCGGAGCGTCACATGAACATGCTGATGTGGTTTAAAGGAAATTTCCTGCATGTTGAGAAGAGTGCGGCATCACCCTAGGGCTCCTGCCAAAGGGGTGAAACATGGACTAGCCATGAGCAAACGCTGGACGAGAAAGTGAGGGCCCTTCCGCAGCATGACCGCCTGCACTCTGCAAAAGGGCCACCGTCAGGAAATGCGAAGGAAAGCCAGGGACCTTCGCCAGATGGTGAGACGACAGCTGAGTGCAACCTACCGCCTTGGATTTTTCCTTTTTTGTTCTAAAGGCCCTTACTGGGACAAGTGGAAAACCCTGATGAAGGGCTGTAGATAATTGTGTCATGTTAATTGCCTGACTTTGATCATTGCACCGTGGTTATATAAGATTATTCCTTGTCTTTAGGGAATGGACACTCAAGTATTTAAGGGTAAAGATACAGCATGTCTGCAGATTAGCTTTAAATGATTCAGAAAAGAAAGTACAAATGTGGGGCGGGGGAGGAAGGAGGGAGCAAGGGAGGTAGGGAAGACAAACCAAATGAAAAATGTCACTATTTGGAGAATCTGGGTGAATGCCGTGGAAATCCTTTGTACTCTTCTTGCAATTTTTTTTCAGTCTCAAATAATGTCAAAATCATTTTTTATGTGTTTTTTTTTTTAAAGTCAATCCCGATAATGCCATCTACATCTGGTTTTCTCCTCAGCTCATGAGGCAGGGTCGCCTCCCAGTCGCTGACCCTCTGCGTCCTCTGGGGCCACCCCACTGAGGCCAGCTGTGCTTTGCCTCCTCCAGGTCCGGCTTGACTCAGCAGCAGCCTTCTGCCGCCTGTGGGAAGGCACCAGATCTCCAGAACTTCCCAGAAGCCGAAAACAACAGTCAGGACCCCAGGCTCTTGTGAAAATTCCACATTTATGTCTGCCTCAGGGTCTAGGAAGAGCCCTTAGAAATGAGAACGCCCTAAGTTTTGTCTCCCCGACCCCTGCTCGGCTTCCCTTTCTTTCTCTGACTCTGGAGTGAAGGGAAGTTGAAAAAGCGCAGGGGTAGGTTCCCTCCAAGCTGGCCCTGCACACTTGGGCTTAGGTTTTGTCAAGGTCAAATCCGTATTTCCCAAGTCCAAAGACCTCTTGCCATCACCCAGGGAACTAAGGTCCCAAGCTCCAGCCCGTCCGTGCAGCCTTTCCACAAGTCTTCTGGTAGGATTTTAAGGAGCTAGAACAACCAGTTTCCCATAGTCAGTTATCCAAAGCTGTGTTTATTGTGTTTTCAAGTCCTCAGATATCCAGTTAAGGTCACAGAAGTATGTTCGCCATAAGTACCTGGACATTTCCCCAGCAACATAGTTTTCTGGCAGCAGAGGGCTGCCATTGCACCAGCACTCAGCTGAACCTCCCCTCCTCCCTGCCAAAAACACCCTCAGGGTTTCTGGAACAGGGGAGCAAACTGCCGCACTCCCTGCCTGTCTCAGGAATCCTGCCTGGGCTTGGGGCAGGAAGGCATCTTTCTTTTTCTCCTGGAAGGGTTTCTGGCATGGGGAATTTTGTTTCATTTTGGGAAGTGTTTGTTGTTGCTGCTTCTGTTTTCAGTCCTTTAGAGTCTGGCATCAGATTCTTAAATCACTTTCTATGCCCCACCCTGTATTTTGCACATCAATTCTCCATTGTCTTCAAGTCAATTGGAGTTGCAGATACAGGCTGCACAAATGTTCTCAGCAAGCCTAGACAAGCCCCCAAAACAGAGCAGCTGTGAAATTTGTTCCATAGATCTTAGCTGCAAAACAATCCACATTTCTCAATTTGTCCACATCAAATTAAATCCGGCCGAGAGCCCCCTTCTCAATCATAAATACACACTCTGGCCAGAAGGGGTGAGAAATACAATCTCACTCACGTCTTCAGCGCAACCCTTCCTTTGCAAGAGCCAGAGAGGAGCCCACAGGGAGGTCCTCACCGCCATCGACCCGGCTCTCTGCCCAGGAGCCTCGGTCCCAGCACCACAGCCCCACGTGGCTTTCAAGCCCACGGGGCAGCCTCGCCCCCACCCCACCCCACCCCCAACACATGCAGACACAGGGTTAAAAGACAGCTTGTAGGGAAAAAGCACAGGCACGGTTCTCACACCGATAGAAAAGCAAACACAAGTTAGCGAGTTTATTTTATTCATACGATATGAAGGATGCAGGGAGATGTCACCACCAATGTAAAGGGGAAGCTAAAATAGCACAAATTTATATGGAAAGAGAAATGGGGTTCATTGCAAATGGAGACAAAGATGGCAAGTAAATTGCTGCCAGCCAGGATAGAATTTATATCTTGATTTACAAGAAGACAGACCGTGAAAGGGGCTAGCCCCTGAGAGCCCAGAAGAGATGCTACGTTCTTGGAACTTACTTTTTTAACTGAAACCTCACTGAGCTCCCACCTCCCCCACCCCGGCTAATCCAGTCTAATCCCCTTCCAGGGGCCCAGACCCCTGGGAGGGGGGAGGAGGCAACCTCCTTGCGGCTGCCAGTGGCAGCTCTATTCTAAGGGGTCTCTGGGACAGTGCCCCCCATCTTAGCTCCCCAGGGCTAAATGATGACAGAGAAGGGCCCTTCCCCACCCCTCATAGGTCATCCCACTGCAGTGCTCCTTACAAACCCGGGGCGGACGTGGGGTCCAGGGTGGGCAGGGATGAGAATGGGGAGAACTGCAAGAGGTCCTGGGCTTACCAGCCCCTGAGCCATCTGGAGAGTGGATTCACGATATTCTCACGTGTGCCTGCCATCATTTGTCAAGGCAGTAGAGATTCTGTTTCTGGTGCCTGAAATAAAAGTGCATTAAAAGCACCCCTGAGCCCACTGAGACTCATCAACTAACAGATACTCCAAGTGCCATTTCTGTTACCACATGGGAGAGCAAGGTGTTTTCGACTGCCATGTAGCTACAACTAGCCTCTGAGTCCCCAACCCGATACCCCAGGTCCCCTTCTCTGCCTCCCAGTGATTTGAGGCTAGTTGCAGGGTGGAGGAGGGCATCAGGCACTGGCAGCCGGTACTGGGACAGGACTGAGTATCTTGCTCTAGACCCTTCCCCGTCCCTTCCCAGCCCAAGGTCCTTGAACCAGTCACAGCCTCTCTGAGTCTGCTCCCTTCCCCACCCCACCCCAAATGGGGCAGCACGTTTCCTGACCACCTCACCAGGCTGATGTGGGGACCAAATCAGATGGAGTTTGTGAGTGTTCTTTGAAAATCTTTTAAAAAATAAACTCCAAAATACATAAATGAATAAATGATTAAAATCAAAGCCACACCTTTCTCTAAGCCAAACTCAGCATATAAATGCTTTACCTTCCCGCCAACGAGGGACATGATTCCCAGGGATGAGCCTCCCTGGCCCCAAGGGATTACTACCAAGCACTGGCTGGTGATACAACTGGAAAAAGACCTTGAATAAAAGGGGTAAAAGGTAAAGACAAATGAGTGTATACGGCTAAGAGACTTCAAAGTGAGTTGGGAGTTCATCAGAGAGGTAACGCTTATGCACATCTCAGCAGGATCTCATAGACAGCCAAGGTAGATACTACCCCAAATAGTGGGGCTCCCGAGGGCTCCAGATAAATCCAGCTACTACAGTCATGGCAGACAGCTCTGGAGTCTGGTGCCTTGCCAGGGGGCCCTACTTTGGAGGCTGTGCTCCCAAGTATGACAGAGTTGGACTTAGATGTGACTTCTCTACACATGCCTCTTCTCTCCCTTTTATTTGAACCTATAATTGGTGCTGGAGTTGCTAGGTGTATGTCCAAGAGACTTTAATCTCTGGGCTGTCCGTGTGCCAGCTGAGCCTTGAGCCTCAGTGGAGTTGCAACACCTACTCTCCATTTCACTGGACTCATCCAGGACAACTAACAAGGAGGTGAGGAGGTACAACCACCACACCAAGGAACTGAGAGAGTCTACAACTGCAAACAAGAGAGTCCCATCCATCAGCTATATGGGATCAAAGCCCCCTCTCAATTAGAGGTGGAGTGGGCATCACCATCCCAGAATCCTCAGGATTGGGGAATAAAAATGGACTAGAGTGGATACTGGTATTCTACTATAGAGTTATTGTGATTCTAGCAATGGAAGAAATTATATCATCGATGTGAAGACAGTGGCCACTGGAGATGCTGAAATCAGGAAGAGGGAAAAGGAGGTGCAATATGGGGGCAGTTTCAGCACTTGGCAGACCTGAGTGACATTGCAATGACAGATACAGGTCATTATATATCTTGCCATAACCTACAGAATTGAGTGGGAGAGAGTGTAAACTACAATGTAAACAAAATGTGTTCATCAATTGCAATGAATGTACCTCACCAATGAAAGAAGTTGTTAATGTGGGGAAAAGTGGGAGGTGTGGGGAGTGGGGCATATGGGAATCCCTTATATTTTTTTATGTAACATTTTATGTAATCTAAGTATCTTTTAATAATAAATAAGAAATATATTTTTAAAAAATCAAAGCCACACACTCGTTTGACACTATCGCCTTCCAGAGGATGTCTTGCTTCTTTCCATAATTCTGGAGGGGGTGGGAGTGAGGGCGGCACTGTCACTTAAAGCCTTTGCTTTCTATAGGGGGCTGTTTATTTGTCCAGGTGAAAAAGGGTCAGGGAGGGGACTGATTCAGCTCTTCTGAGCCCCCTTTCCCCATCTGGAGATTGAGGCGATGATCCCTACATTGTAACTTGGTGGGAAGATTAGAGAATAATTCATAGACAAGCCACTTAGCCTTGGTGTCTGGCTTTACTGAGAATTTATAGAAAGCTCTCAGTAAATTGTTGGTATTGTTATAGAAAATCCATTTCAGCAGTGGCCACAGGGAGATTTTGCCCATTTAGTGGTGCACAGAGCATGTTATAGAAATCAGAGAAGAATCCACACTGCCCACTAACCTTGACAAGCCTAGAATTCCATGAGCATAACTACCTCCCGAGGGCACAGCCCACAAGCACAGGGACTTGTGCTACACGTCCACGTGCTGTGCAGACTTTCAGTGAGGTGCCAGAGGCACATGGGCAGCAGTGCCAGAGAGGACAAGGACGCCAGAGTGCTGAGGCCACGACGGGCCGTCCCCCGTGGTGGAGGCAGATGTGGGGGGCTTCTCCGCAGGACAAGGTGTCGAGGGGGTATCCTGCAGCCTGGGGGGCCCGGGCGAGCACAGCCTGGGCGAGGAGGGCGCCTGGTCCTGGAATCTCTCATGAACTTCTTGAAATGATAACCCTGCCCCCAGGCAGTGGGCTAGGAGAGGGTGTCCTGGCTGGCCCAGGCTCTCCCAGGAAGGATGCCGCGAGGCTCTGCAGATTCCCCAGGAAAGGCGTGACTTCTCCTGCTGACCTTGGGCAGTTTGAAGACCTAAGCCTCGCATTTTCTCATGCAACCCTCCTCAGACTGCTGGGGAGCATTTTCCCCTTTGACTGGGAGAGGGTGGGTGGTCTGCTCAAGGTCGCTGGGCAGGAAAATCAGAGGAGAACACCATGGTGGTCTTTCGAGGAACCCCTTTCTCAAGCTTCTATGGTCATAAGAAAGGAGAAGCACAGAAAGGCAGATTCCTGGGCCAACCCATGCCCAGAATGTCCATTTCTCAGACCACATGTGAAAAAAAAATACAAGGGTAGGTCCTAGATCCCCAAGGAACACCACTGGATGGTCCCTCTGACTCCTCTTCTTATCTCTAGGGACAAAGAATGCAGGAACCCCAGGTAAACGGAGCAGGAGCCAGGAAAAACAATCTAAAAAGGGTCTTTTCTGCAACAAAGCAGAGGTGCCCCAAGGACAGAGGGAGAGAGCCCAGGAAGAAAGGATGAGAAACTGAGGCAGGCTTCCCTCCTCCACAGGTGGCACAGGCGCTCCTCCTGCCTGTGGACGCAACTTCCAGCCAGGCCCCCCTGTGCCTTCTCCGGAACCTGAGCCTGCAACATCCCTGAAGCAGGCCCGAGAGGAGGGCCCAGGGCCGCAGAGCTGGGAAGCCCTGGCCGGCTGACGGGGTCCAGGCTCCCCAGCCTCCCACTGGCCCTCTCAGAAGGATCTAAGAATATCATCCACTGAGAACCTACTTCTAGCATCAGCTTCGTCCAAATTTCTTTGGCTGAGTAGTTTCCACACAAGATGTGTGAGTTTAAAATGGAAAGCAGGGGTTGGTTGCCTGGGCTCCACTAGGTTTGCTCTCTGACCAAGGAAACGCTAGTACTGAGTTTTCAGAAACCCCATTTGACTCCCTAGTTTATTAAGTCTTGAGAAGGCAGCCCCACATTGCCCAAGCCACCAAGAGCCCGGGGGAGACAGGGTCCACGCCTGCCACTGCTCTGCCCAGCACTGCCATGCCCTGGCTGTCCATCTATCTCACTCTAGTCTAAATCACACCCCAGAAGGCCTCTCAGAGGACAAGAGAAAAGACCAGCTAGCTGGACCACAGCCACCAACTGGTCCTCCACCTCGGCTACTCTCGTTCTTTTCTCAGCCTAAGGGAAAACCAGTCTCCCCTTCCTACTGACCCAGAGCTCAGACTCCATGGGATTATTAGTCTGCTTCTTCCCCCGGCTTCACATCTGTGGGAAATACTTGAAGTTGATAGTTACAGGCCGAGACTGGTTCATGCCTCTCATTGGTCAGCAGCCGAGGGCCTGTGGGCCTCGGGCGGATGAGGTCTTGGACGTCTGGTCACTGGGCTGACGCAGCACAGTGCCTGGCACACGGTGGTGCCTCGTCACTGATGTTTGAGTGAATTTTATTTCCACGGTCTCCACTAGCGTGTACATGAACCAGAGGCCTGCCAGCGTGGGAAGTGGCCCAGGAGCCACGGGGCCACGCTGGGCAGACATGAGGAGCCTCGCGCCAAGGGCGCCTTGGCTGCCTTCCCCTCGGAGACCTTTCGTCTCTGAGTGGCTCATGCCCTCGCCAGTCCTCCAGTTGACATCTCTTCACTTTTAAGCCAGGGAGGGGGCAACTTCCACTTTGTGGGAGAGAAGTACAGCTCCTGACAGATCTTCACGACGTTATTCCATCTGGAGAAGTACAAGGGAGAGACGGGAAGCCACAAGTGAAACATGCTCGATCTTCCCCACGCACCAAACCCACGCAACCGATGAGGAATTTAAAATATTATTTGTAATTAAAACAAGTAGAGAGTACATTCCAAATCAGGATTCAAAATATCACACTAATTTCTAACCTAAAACTGGAGAAGGCAAAGACATTTCATGCTTGCCTTTTTAGCTGGAAAAGCTGAGAAGCTTCGCTAGCGCGCTGACAGGACCACCCTGTGAGGGAGACAAGTCAGGGGTTTTCCTTCCCCTTTTTCATAGGTGAGGCCCAGAGTGATGAAGGGATGAGCTTGTTCTCCGCACACACACGCACACACACACACAGGCGTGTGCACGCACGCACACACGCTGCCCTCAGCCCCAGGCTGACCCCTGGGGGCCGTTTCTCCACGGGAAGCTGTGCAGCCTTCCCCTCTCCTTGCTCCAGTCCCCTTGGGCTCCGCAGCCACAGTTTCCACCTTTGACCTCCACAGGAGAAGACCCCCTTGTCTGTTTCCCTAACCTGCCCACGTCTTGAGAAATAAATAGTTCCTCCATCAGAACCATCTGGGGGAGTTCCATCTCCCACTGGGACCTGGCAGATATTGGGCTTGGTCAAGGTCACCCAAAAACCTCCTCCTTTGAGATCCAGCTCCGCGTGTCCCCACAGAGCCTCTTGAGAACGCACGCAAACGCCTTCCTTCTCCAGAACTGCCCATGGCAGAGAGGGGCAGAGGTAGTGTGACTACACCTCCCCTCGCCCTGTGGGTTGACGTTGGTTGGCGTGATACGATTCCCACCCCCCTCCTCCGCCCAGCGTCCCCTACCGGCACCCCCACAGGGACTTCCACCACCAGCGGGTGCCCTTGGCTAATTCTGCTTTGCTATTGCTAAAGCTGGAGTGAGTTACTTTCCCGCACTCACAAAAGAGGTGCAGTGGGGGCAGGAGTCTGGAAACCCACGGAGTTGGGGTGGGGAAATTGGAAAGGGAGCAGGCACCGAGCTAGGCACTTTGCACCTATGATTTCATTTAATTTGCTAACATTTATCAAGCTGGGTGCTTCTAGCCCCATTTTAAAGGTGTGGAAACTGAGGCTCTGAGGGTGTGAAGTAATTTGACCAAGTTCCCCTTCCCCCAGCAAGGGGCATGGTCTGTCTCTCTTCTCCCCGCCGCTCTCCCCCTCCAGAAGAGGCACGTTCTCTCTCTTTTCCTGGTATCTCTCGTCCTTCAAAAGCAGGGCGGCCTGCACTGATTGCATGTGAAGGGCCCAGGCCTCAGGACAACAGCCAACAGCCCCAGCTTTGTTTTGGAAGCTGTACAGTTTCGACACCGTGGTTGCCTAACAATATTTTGCTCACAAAGGAGCCACACAAGAACCTCTCTGCCTCATTGAGAAACACGTGTGGTTTATTTTATGCAAAACAGAAAGACATTATGAAACACAGCTAACCAGAGCCCAGGTGGCCACAATTAATTCCCAGCTCCAGGGGAGAGGCTGCGGGAGCGGGTCCTGGGAAAGACCGTTTTAGGCTAGGGCAAGCCATTACCCAACCATTGGCCAGAGGCCTCCAAATTCCTTAGACTCTGAGTAGGTTCACAGGCCCCACCAGAGCACTGACGAAGGTCCATGACCCAGCTTGCCAAAGAAAAGACTATCTCCTTGGAAAAGCTCTGTGTTCACAGGCTGGTGAGCAGGTGGTAACAGCAACCAGAGACCCTGTGCTGTTCCAGTCCGGCTACTTCGTTCACTGCCTGTCACTTAGCCAAGGCCTGCCTTCACCCTCCTCCAGGACATCAAGGTGCCGGCAGCCTCAGGAGTGTCTGGATAAATCTGTGTTACCTCAAGACATTTCCCTTACAACTCCAACTCGAAGCAAGGTGTTTTCAGTCCTTGTACAGGGAGGAAAAATCTGAAGAAAGAGTCAGAAGCCTTGGTTCTCCCTCTGCAGAACTCAATAAATGACACTGGACATAAGTCGTGACTACTCTGTGCCTCAGTTTCTCCGACTGTCAAGTGAAGACCAAGTGTGAAACTACCTTAGAGATAACCGTGGAGGTGGCTCCCCGCTCTTCACTTCTCAAAGGCCTTGGACTCCTCAGCCTCCAGCCC
>JAQZBX010054312.1:0-18683 GCA_029593785.1 Cabassous unicinctus
GATGCTGGGTTTTGCTTGCCCCCAGACATACCTCGTGATTTCCATAGTTATTATTGTGTTGATGTGGAGTTTTCTGAATCAGCATTAGCTGCTTACATATTAGGAGAGATTTACTTTTGTGATTCTTTATAAACTTGCACAAGTAACTGAAAACTGGATTGAGATTGGTTGGAATATTGTCTTAAATTATTTAAATTTTGCACTGTTTTGAATGCATCTGCTGTTTATACATCTGCAGGTGGGTATAACACAAGTAGTCAGATTATCTTCAATTTAAAAGGAGTACTTGGTTTTCCCTTTTTGTTTCTTTAAATTTTGTTTTATGCTCAAAGTGTTTTCAAGAGTTATATAGAAAATTGATTTCTAGTTTTTTTGCTCTTGCAACTGATGTAAATGATAGTTTCAGTACTTGTGGGAATTTTAAAAAATAAAGCACTTATTCTGAATTATTTGAATTGATTTTTTTAATTTTTTTGTTTAAAATGTAGTTGAAAAGCTGTAATATTCATATTCTGCTAGTAGAAGACTTGTATTTTATGACTGAAGTTTCAGTTATGAACTTGTAACCATTTTTATTTAGCACATGATTCACATATATTTTCTTGTATTGGCAGAAGCAGCTAATTTCAATACACTAAATTTATTTTCTTTTTGAATAAAGTAGATGTCTTTTTCTTATAAATGATAACATTGAAATACATATAATCACCTTTGGATAAATGGGTTATTCATCAGTAAATAAAAGATTTCATTAGGTTATTTCTCATTCATAAATAATAATCTACAGTTTTATAATTTTTAATATTTTGGGCATAATTTTAATACTTTAATTCTAGAGAATAGTCAAATTTGAATATTCAGAAAATAAATTTTACTTAGAAATGTTAGAAAGGGAATGCAAAACCGCTAATGGATTAGAATAATAAATTTTTAAATGTTTTCCTAAGTAGGTCTGCAGTTGTGGCTTTACAGTGAGAAAATTTCTAAACAATGCTTATTAAAGTTTTTAGTGGTCTCTTGAAATGATCTAAAAATTTTTTCTGAATATGCTTTTTGTGTTGAACTCAAACATCTGAAACATGTATTGAATAATCCAAGATTATTTCTACTCTACTAAATAAGTGTAAATATGATTGGAAAATTGTATATTTTATATTTTATATGAAAGTATAGTAATCAAGAGTTTTGTGATTTGTATTATTTAGTAATTTTAACATATTAATTTGATTATAAAAGTAATACATGTACATTGGGAAATTTAGAAAACCACAAAGAAGAAAATAAAGTTCCTTTTTTAAAAAGAAAAAAAACAAAATTGGTATTATGCTATACATAGAGCGTTGTATCCTGCTCTTTTCACTTAATAGAAGGTATTGTTTTCTAATGACTTTTTTTTTTAGTTAGGCCAGTAATTTATTAAGATAGGAAGAGAAAAGAAATGGGAGAAAATAACAGATCATAGGTCCCAGAGAGAGAGGAAGGGGCTGAAGAGTGATAAAGAGGACCGGTTTACAGACTACAATTTCCCATTATATATTATAAATGCCCAGGTTTTACTTGCATATTGATCCATGTGGGGGGAGGGCACAGCAAGAGCAGGGCACAGAAGGCTAGAGAGAGAGAGTTTCGGCCTTTGCGCTTGCTTTTTAAACCGTTAATTATTCTGCCCCTTTGCTAATGGCACAGGAGGAGTTCCAGCTATTTGCTGTTTTGATTGATTACCCAGGAGGGCCCAATGATAAGGCCCCTGGAGAATATCTAGGACTTCTCCTGGCTTCCGGAGGAAACCTCATTCCGAATGGCAGAAATCTCATTCTGAATGGGATTTCTTGTGAGGGTCTTCCAGCAGCCATATTGGAGGTATCAATGTCTACATGGACTTCTTGCCAGGTTCTAGATCCATCTATTGATTTCCTATCTAGCCTGCTTCATTCCCCCTTCTGAGTTTACACCTTTATTCTTAAAGTGGTGCTGAAAGGAGATGCTCATTCTTCTGTAATTACTTCCTGCTGTTTAGGGGCAGTAGGCTCTACCTGACAAGGTGTAAAACCCTCTGGCTATTCTATCTCAGTTGGAGGAAGATGGATCTGGCATCCTGGGCAAAGCTGGATGAAATCCCCATATGGCTAACAAGATGTTGATTCTGCAAAGGCTGCATCTTCCTGAAGTTGATGGGAAACAGTATTCTTTCAGTTATTTTATGCTATTGGCTCTTTGTCTCTTGAAGCAATATTTTAGGCCGTCCAATGACTGGCACTTGTGCGTTCCGTTGGATGCTTGTGAACTGGCACTTCCTGGGCAGCTGGCTTCACTCAGAATTAGTGCACCAAGCTGGAAATTCCTTTAACTTTAATAGCAATAATCTCCTGGGTGACAACACCAAATATGTTACCAGATTTTGTCTAGGTTCTTGACTATGTTGCATATTGATCCATGTGGGGTGGGGGGCATGACAAGAGCAGGGCGCAGAAGGAGAGAGAGAAAGAGAGGGAGAGAAAGAGCTCTAATGAATTTTAATAGTTATATGGTATTCCAGCATATAGGCATGCAACATATATTTAACTAACCACCTATTGTAGGACTTTAGCTTGTAACCAGGTTTTAGTTGTTATAAACAGTTTGATTAATAGTATCCTTACAGATAAATCTTCGTGTATAAACTTGGAGTTATTTCCTAGAAGTTGAAATTCTAAGTGAAAAATATTCCTAATTAAGACCCTGTAGAAAAATTGTACAGAGTATACAATTACGAGTAACTACATCCTTGCCAACACCCCTTATTGGGAATCTTTCTGTGTTAGATTGAGAAGCAAAAAATATTATTACGATTAGTGTCATCATTTTAATTGAATTACTGAGTGATCAAGTGATGTTTTGTTTTTGTTTTTGCTTTGAGGCACCAGGAGCCAGGGATTGAACCCGGACCTCGTATATAGGAAGCCAGCGCTCAACCACCGAGCCACATGGGCTTCCCTGAGTTGGTTTTATCATTTATTTTGCTTGTTGTTTGTTTTTGATTTTTCAGGAGGCACCAGGACCCAACCTAGGACCCCTCATGTGGGAAGCAGGGTGCTCAACTGCTTGAGCCATATCCACTCCCAAGTGTTGATTTTTTTGTTTATTTTTTGTGTTATTTTTATTGTAGGTTGTTTGATATATCCTTTATGTTTTACTTTTGGAGTGATCATCTTTTTCTGAATGATGTATAAAACTTTTTTACTTACCAAGAATATTAATACTTTGCTTTCTAATTTTGTTTATGCATATTTTACTTGGTATGTACACTTTTTTGGCAAAAATTTTTAAATTACACCTCTTAAAGAAATTCCAAGTATAAAACTCAAGCAAAAAAAAAAAAAATTATTATTCAATGAACAAGAAAACACCACTGACTATAAATCTAAATGGTCTTACCCCAACTTTTTTTGTTTTTATTTTTATATTTTAATTTACCCAAACTTTCTGTAAATCCCTAGAGACCGTAGTTGCATCCTTCCTTACAATTTTGCAGTTTTCAAGTTTATTAAATTTTAAAAGGCAACATTAAAAATGTTTAAATCCAAACTCCTTCTCCTTTTAAGGAAGTAGTTGAAGCTATCTTTGGAAGTACATAATACTCTTTATACTAAAAGAAATTAAGAAAGAATTGCATAATTAATTAATATTAATAACTAAATAGTTCTAAAATAAATTGCATCTTTAAACTTGTGACTGTTACATTTTCCTATGCTTCTCCTTTACTCAATGGTATTATCATTTTCCTTTTTGTTCTTTACCTTTTCCTTCAACTAATTTCTTAGCTCTTTTTAAACTGCTAATTATTTTTATTTTATTCTTCTATATAGGAGATTGATCCAAGAGAATAAATACCTAACTATATCACCACTAGATGGCAGAATGGAATAAGTCAGATCTTTAGACTTTTGGCAGAATTGTTTGTGTATGTGTGTGTGTGTGTGTGTGTGTATGTGTGTGAATTCTTACTCTATTTCGTGATGGTGTCATATAATTAAATCAATTACTCTTATATTCCTAATAGTCATAGGTAGTGAACAACTCATGATTACCTTGTTAGGCAATGCCAAACTATGCTTAGTTATTAGTAAATAAATACTGTAACAGCATTAAGATTTGTGTTGGGTTAAAGATGAAAATACTATTGGTTTTTTTGTCCTTTCACTTAGCTTGTACTTGATTAATCTTTCCTGAGATGTCAACAAGACAAGCAAATTGTAAGATATATCTGTTTAAATGTCTAGCTAACCTAAGGTGTGTAGTTAAATCACACAGCAAGTTAGTGGATGGGTCCTCCAGAAACATGGGAAACTTAAAACTGGATATTACTCTTAACACTAGAAGAAATAGTTGTCACACAGCTAATTGAATGGCAGAGCTAGGATTTGAATGCAAGCAGTTGCTCCAGAGCCCAAGCCCCTTTTCTTAACCAGTTTGTTTAACAGCTTGAAATATTGGACCATATGAACACAGACTCCAAACCTCAACTACAACGATTCTTTTTTTTTTTTGTTAGAGAAGATGTGCGTTTACAAAACGATCATACATAAATTACAGGATGCCTGTACAACACCCCACCACTAACACCTTGAATTGATGTGGCACATTTGTTACAATTGATGATAGCACTTTTAAAAATAATTCTACTTTTTTTTTTTTAAACAGTAGTTACCTTTGTTACTACTGATGAAAAATTATTAATAGTTCTATTGTCCATCATATTTATATTAGGTGTATTTTCCCCTCATATACCACCCTTACAATGATTTTTAACTACTATAAAATCACAATTAGGTTCTTGTGGTTAAGACTGCAAATTTTTTATATGATGCACATCCTCAGAACTATAATGAGTGGTTTAGTGGAATATTTAGATATCTACAATTTTTTTTTTTTTTTTCAACTGGGAGGTCCTGGGGATAGAACCCAGGTCCCTCCATATGGGAGACAAACGCCCAACCATTTGAGCCACATCTGTCCCCTAGATATATATATTTTAAATACTGTATGGTACACCCTCTTTTGGGGGGAATTTATGATTAGGGAACAATATCATTCATATATTAAAAGTTTTCCCATAATTAAATAAGGTAAATTCAAACTATACTGAACATTTTACTGAAAATCTGCTTAGGAATTTATGATGTCAACTGAAGATACTGGACTACTCAGAAATAATGTTTTTCTATCTTGAAAGGCTTGAAGGCAATATGCCACAAGGTTAATTCATAGGAATCACTTCTGACTGTATTTTTTGACAATGTTCTAAATTCTTAACAATTAACCTATGTTTTCCTGGGCCAATAGGAAATACTTTGGTTAATAGAATGGTTTCTATCAATACGCTGTATATCTCAGCTGTATATATCAGTAAATTCCAAAAATCAAAATGTACTGTTTGTTGCTTTGTTTTTGTTTTTCCAGATAGTATTCCAAGTCTACAAAATTAGGTACCTTTCTCAGGGTGTTTTAGGACGCATTAGACCTTCACTACAACATGAACATGATCACAGTATTGTAATGTTTAATGTTAAATTTTTCTGGTTTCCAGTTGAATGCCCCTGAGTATAATCTAAGGTGAGACTTTTAATGAGTCAAGGGGTGGGCTTTAAAAAGGGGGAGGGTCTGTGAGAACCTAAAATTTAGTTTGTAGAATCTCATACACCTGTGGATTCTTTTGGAGAAAGAATCCACAGAATTTATCAGATTACCAACAGGATTTATGATCCCCAAACTGCTGCTATTGAGACAACTTAAGCTTATTTGTTAGAAGCATAGGCTCTATAGTCAAGTAAAATTGAATCCTGGCTCCCCTCACCAAGTTAGAATCCTTCGTCTATAAAGTTGTACGTATCTCATAGTGTTGTATTCAATGTAAAGCATTTAGCTCAGTGCCTGACATACAATAAGTACTCAGTAAACATTAGCAATTATGACTGCACACTGGTGAATAACCTCCAGGTATTAAAAGATACTTTCCCCAATAAGTAATTCATATAATCTGAATCTTCATTAAGTAGAAATTGAACTATTCAAAGTATTTTATTTAATAAAGAAAATTCAAATACCTTGTAATTGTTTTGTTTTCCTGGATAATAAAGTTAGGAACAGTTTTCTGCCCTGGTGGTGGTTCTTCTACCTCCATATGAGAAATAGTAGAGTTGCTTAGATGCTTTTATTTCTACTGACTTGAACAACTGACATCTTCATGAAGCAATTACCAGGTCATGAATCGGAATTATCTTACTTCCTCATTTTCAGTTCTTTCTCCTTATGTATTCAGTTAACAATTTTGCTCATTATGTTTTCCCAGCATCACTACAATCTGTTACTTTCCTAAATATCCTGTCCTTGAAGCAGGATATGACAATTTGTCTTCTCAATGGCCTCTCCCAGGCTCAATAACATTCCAGCAACCCCTCCCCCAGTCTGCCATTATCTTCCAAATTTGACTTCATTAGTGGCGTTTCAGAAACCATATTTTTCTTCTCTTGAAATTATGCACCAGGAAATTTTAAACAACTTTCATCTTCGATAAAACTTTAACAATTATCTCCCACCAAGAGCAGCTGCTGTCTTTTATATCTTTAAATCAGTTTTATTACAGGTAGATTTGCACCAGCTTTTCCTCTACTTGTTTCCCACAAGTATTCTGATTAAGCATTGTGGAAGTAGCAAGTAATATTAGTATCTGCCATCACTAAAGGCAATAAAGCTGGCTTTGCCAGGCCATAGACAGAGCCTGTAGGAGAGACAGATAAATTCTCTGTTCACAAAATTATCCTGATTTCCAGTCTGCTTTTTTGTTGTTTTATACTTAAATTAACCATGCTTGCTTTATTATTTTCAAAAATTTTGTATAGTCTCTAGAAAACCTGGATGGAGGGTCTCATAGTCTATATACTCAGCTAGTAAATAAAAGTATGCCTTCAACACAACTTAAAGTTTATAAGTATAATTTTTGACTTGATACATGAATACATTGAGTTGAACTTAACAATATATTCACTTTAAAGTATCACATCAGCACAATTTCCTAAAATCAATTTTTAAAGACTGTTCCTGCAACTTTTCATACTTGTATTTTCTCATTTCAACTATATTATTTAAATCACTAGTGCCTAAATTATGCTCAACTGATATAGCTCAAATAACAATAATAAGGATATTTTTAGAATAAAGAAGAATATCAGAGAAGGTATTACCCAAGCAAAACTATCATTCCACCTTTATGTTTTACCTTCTCAGTCTTCTCTCCTTTAAATTAAAAGGGCAGAAACCTCATCCATCTTGGTCACCTCTGTATTCCCAAGAAAGAAAAAGAAGGTAGGGAGAACAGGAGGAAGGAAGGAACCACCTGAAATCCTACCACCTAGAGATAACTATCCCTGATATCTGGTGTATATATCATGAGTTTTTGCATAAAATCCTAAACTATAAAAGAAAAACATATCCAAGGTGTTTTAAACAGCATTGCAAGTGATGAAGTGATTACGTATTTTAATACTTAAGAACCAAAATTAAGTGAGGACTGATGGACAGAAGGCAGAATATATCTAAAATCATTTTAGTATCTAGGAGTAGACAATATAAGATTGAAATATGGTTATTGCCAAACATTTTTAATGTTTGGGTTTTTTAAAGCTTTAAACAGAAGATTCAACGTGGTTATTCTGTTGTTTTTGGAGAATTCTTGACCCAGAATAAAACCGCAGTTATGTTAGTACTATGCAAAGAAGTCCTTTTGAGTGGGCCAAAGGATGCAGTCTAACTTAAGAGCCAAGAGAAGGCATCAAAATATCTCACCTGTTTGTAAAAAATCTCTCACTTTTAGAAACTTCTTTGAGCTGCCAAGGCAGTATGGTATAAGGTAGTGGTCCTCAAATAGGAAATATGCCTGGGAATACATAAATACTTTCAGAAGAGGGTTTGCAAGCATAGATAATTTAAAGGAATCAACTTCCTGATCCTAAACTTTCATAAGTACTCTTTCCTGAAATTGATTTCTGATAATATGGTTGATTTCCTTATAGATAATAGTCTGTGGTAGGAAGCACTTTGTATAAGAAAGGCATTGCCCTTAACCATCCAAATATTGTCCAGGATGTGAATGCTGTCATGGGCCACACAGAGGTGAAACCTTTAATGATTCATTGAGCTGTCATAAACCCATAAGACTTGCTGAATTTCTCTTCTTTATAAATAAATTTTTAAGGGTAAGGCTTTGTGTATTTTTGGCTAGTGTTCAGTATGCTATTAAATGAGAGTTAAAACACTTTATTCCCAGAAGATGGAGGATTAGAGAGGCAGAGGGATCACTTCTTTCCCAGAAAAAATAGAGGACAGGCAGAGACTGTCCAGAGGGCTGGCTGCTCTAGAGTTTAGGACACCAGGGGAAGGCCATACATCACCCAGAAGAGGGGTGAAGGAAAGGAGTCTCCACTGGCTGAAAAATCCCATGAGTAAAGCTGCAGAAGCAGCAGTGGGCACCCATCCCCTCACTTTTGGAGCAAACAGTCTGCAGACTGCAGTGGCTGTGGACTGAGGGAGTTGCAGGGGTCCTCTTCCCCAAGAAGGGGGAGGGGGAGGGACACAGTCTACAGCAAATTAAGATTTTGGCCAGTGAACTCGATCTGTTCCAGTGGAGAGGTTGCACACTTCCAGGCCGAGTGGGCCTGTGACATTGTTTGCACTGAGAGCCAGCAGAGAGCTAAAGATAATTTGTCTTCTCAAACACCCTCCCTAGTGCCCCGGGCTGGTTGCTGAGGAAGTGTGGGAAGGGTGCAGCAGGCCAAGGGAGAACAGTTTCTGAGGAAGTTTGTGAGGTTTGGCAAGACCTGAGGACATTGCTTCTGCATCACCCCCCCATGGAGTTGAATGCATTACCCCCTGTCTCCTAGGGTCTGAACTGAGTGGTCTGCCAAAAAGCGCCATCTACTGGCGAGACCAGAAAAGTGCATGGAAAGGGGAAAATAAATAATAGACACAAGCAGGTGCCTTTACTGCCTCCCTCTCCAAGGCCCTTGGAAACTGGCCTGCACCACATTTTTGGGTCCTTAGCCCTGGTTTGAGCAGTTAAACAGGGACAATCCTATATAGAACAGGTTGAACGAAGAGTCAGCAGTGGTAGCACACAGCTACTTAACAGTAAGTCCCTAGGCAAGAAAGAGAAACTGAATATCAAAGTAAACTCAGCATCAGAATCAGATGCCGGACATCAGCAAAAAATTACAAGCCATACTAAGAAAAAAGATATGACTCAGGCAAATGAACAAATCAAAGCTACAGACAAGATACAGGACTTGAAATAGCTAATCAATAAGTTTCATATGAATCTCCCAAATCAAATCATGGAGTTGAAGGGGACAACAAGGCTAAAGAAATAAAAGACATTAAGAAGATACTGGGTGAGCACAAAGAAGAATATGAAATCTTGGGCAGAAAAATAACAGCTTTATGGGAATGAAAGACACAATGAGAAAGATTTAAAAAATAGAGGCACACAGCAGCAGATTTGAAATCATGGAAGAAAGAACAGGTGACGTAGAGGAAAGAACAGCTAAAATTGAAGAGAACAGAGAAAAGAATGGGAAAAATTGAGCAGGTGCTCAGGGAGTTGAATGATAGCATGAAGTGCACCAGCATACATGTCATGGGAGTTCCAGATGGAGAAGGGAAGGGAAAGGGGGCAGAAACAGTATTTGAGGAAATAATGGCTGAAAATTTCTCAACTCATGAAAGACATGAATATACGTGTTCAGGAAGCATAGCAAACTCCAATTAGAATAAATCCAAATAGACCCACCCCAAGATACATAATATTCTGAATGACAAATGACAAAGATAAAGAGAAAAATCTAAAAGCAGCAAGGGAAAAGAAAAACATAACAAAAGGGATGTCCATTAAGACTTAGCACAGATTTCTCATCAGAAACCATCGAGGTGAGAAGGCAGTGGTGTGATATAATTAAGGTACTGAAAGAGGAAAACTTCCAGCCAAGAATTCATTATCTAGCAAAACTGTCCTTCAAATATGAGTTTGAAATATTCACAGATAAACTGAAATGAACAGAGTTCATAAACAAGAATCTAGCCCTGCAGGAAAGACTAAAGGGGCTTCTGCAGCCAGAAAAGAAGAGAGGCTTAGAGGAGAGTGTAGATGTGAAGACTATCAGAAAGGGTAACCAAAACGTAAAAAAGATGGACAAAAATAAGATATGGAATATGAAAGCCAAAGTATAAAATGGCTGAAGTAATGCCTTTATGGTAATAACATTGAATGTTAATGGATTAAACTCTCCAATCAAAAGACATAGGCTGACAGAATGGATAAGAAAACATACGCTGTCTGCAGGAGACTCACCTTAAAAAGATAAAAATAAGCTGAAAGTAAAAGGTTGGAAAATGATATTTCACACAGATAACCTAAAAAGAGCAGGGGTAGCTATACTGGTATCAGACAAAACAGACTTTAAATGCAAAAAGTGATGAGATGCAGAAGACCATTATATATTAATAAAAGGGAAAATGCACTAGGAAGGAGTAACAGTCATAAATATCTATGCACCTAACCAAGGTGCTCCGAAATACATGAAGCAAACTGGCAAAACCGAAGAGAGAAATAGACATCTCTACAATAATACTTGGAAACTTCAACATGCCACTCACATCAATAGATAGAACATCTAGACTGAAGATCAACTAGGAAGCAACTTGAACAATATGATAAATGAGCTAGACCTAACAGACATTTACAGAACATTGCATCCCAAATGAGCAGGTTATACATTATTCTCAAGTGCTCATGGGTCTTTCTCCAGGAGAGACCACATGTTGGTCCACAACACAGATTTCTATAAATCTATAAAGATTGAAATTACAAAGCACCTTCTCTGATCATAATGGAGTAAAGCTGGAAATCAATAAGTGGGAAAGGGGGAAATTTGCAAATATATGGAGGTTAAACAACACACTCTTAATCAGTGCAAGAGTGTCCTTTGTGAGCTAGAGCAGATGTACGTCACTATTGCAAGGTGGTGGAAATGTGGAGAAGCATGGGAAAAATACATCTGGAGTGACCTATGGACAGTGGTTAACAATAATGTAATATTCATGCATCTATGTCAAAGATATATTCTGTTGATAATGGAGGAATATGAAAATCTGTGCCAGATGTATGCTATGGACCTGGTAATAATCTGATGATATTATCTCATATTCTTTAACAAATGTTCCACCATGGTGTGTTGTGTTGATAGAGGGGTGATGTATGGGAATTATGCACATGATTGTTTTGTAAGTTTACAACTTCTGTCATAAAAATATATTTAAAAAATAATAGAGTGGGTTGGGGAAAAATACACCATATGTAAGATAAGGACTATAGTTAGTAAGATTTTAACAATATTCTTTCATAATTTGTAACAAATGTCTCACAACAATGCAAGGTATTGGTGGTGGATTGATGTATGGGACCCCTGTACGATGTTATGTATGTTTGCTTTGTAAGTTCACAACTTTTACTATACACATTGTTTATGTATGTTCATGTATAAATGATATAATAATAGTAATAATAATAATATGGGTTGGGGGGAAATACACCAAATGTAAAATACTTTGGTTAGTAGTAATATTTTGAGGATGTTCTTTAATCATTAGTTAAAAATATTTCACAACAATGCAAGGTATTGGTGGCAGGGTGAGGTATGAGAGCCCTGTATGATGTTATGTATGTTTGTTTTGTAAGTTCACAGCTATTACTATACATTTATTGTTTATATATATGCTTATCTATCAGTGATACTTCAATAAATTTTTTTTAATGAAAAAAAATTTATGGGATACAGCAAAGACAGTCTTGAGAGGGAAATTTATCACCCTAAATGCCTATATTAAAAAAGAAGAAAGAGCTAAACTCAAAGATTTAACTGAACAACTAGAGAAACTAGAAAAAGAACAGCAAACCAGTCCCAAAGCAAGCAGAAGGAAAGAAATAAAGATTAGAGCAGAAATAAATGAAATTGAGAACAAAAAAACAATAGAGAAAATCAACAAAACCAAAAGTTGGTTGAGTAGATCAATAAAATTAACAACCCCCTACCTAGACTAACAAAGAAAAAAAAAGAAGATGCACATAAATACAATCAGAAATGAAAGGGGGGAAGTTACAACTGACCCAACAGAAATAAAAAGGATCATAAGAGGATATTATGAGAAACCATATGCCAACAAACTAGACAACCTAGATGAAATGGACAAATTCCTAGAAATTCACAAACAATGTACACCGATGCTACAAGAAATACAAGAACTTAACAAAACAAGCACACTTAAAGAAATTGAATCCGTCATCAAAACTCTCCCAGCAACGAAAATTCCAGGACCAGATGGTTTCACAGGTGAATTCTACCAAGCATTTTGAAGAGAATTAACACCAGTCTTGTTTAAACACTTCCCAAAAATTGAAGGGGAGGGAAAATTACCCAACACATTTTGTGAAGCCAGCATCACTGTGATGGTTAGACTAACGTGTCAACTCGGCCAGGTAATTGTGTCTAGGTGATTGGTCCAGCAAGCACTGGGCTAATTGTAATACAAGAGCATTTATGGACTTCGATCACCAGTGAGTTTACTGTGTGGATGGCTGATTACATCTGCATCAATCAGGGAGATTACATCAGCAATGGGTGATGCTTTTATCCAATCAGTTGAATGCCCTAAAAGGGGAAATGATTTCACCACTCAGAGAGAATTTCCCACTTCATCTTTGGACAGCCAGCTTCTCCCAGAAACTCAGTAAGGACCTTTCATTGGACTTTCATCGGAGCCCCTGGTTTGCAGCCTGCCTGCGGAACCTGGACTTGTGCATCCCCATGGTCGTGTGAGAGACTCTTATAAAATCTCATATTATTGACAGATATCTACTGTTGATTCTGTTTCCCGAGAGAACCCTGACTAATAGTCAGTCAAAGAAGAAATTGCAAGAGAAATTAGTGTAGATATCATGAGATGAATGAAAACGAGAACACAACTTACCAAAATTTATGGGATAGAGCAAAGGCAGTGCTGAGAGGGAAATTTATAGCCCTAAATGCCCGTATTAAAAAAAAGAGGAGCTAAAATCAAATCTCTAACAGAACACCTAGAGAAACTAGAAAAAGAATAGCAAACCATTTCCAAAAGCAAGCAGAAGGAAAGAAAAAACATTAGAGCATGAATAAATGAAATTGAGAAATACAACAACAAAAAAGACAATAGAGAAAATCAACAAAACCAAAAGCTGGTTCTTTGAGAAAATAAATAAATTAGACAAACCCTTAGGAAGACTAACAACAAAAAAAGAGAAGATGCAAATAAAATAAGAAATGAAAGGGGGAACTTACCCAACAGACATAAAAAGGATCATAACAGGATATTATGAGAAACTGTATGCCAACAAATTGACAACCTAGATGAAATGGACAAATTCCTAGAAATGCACAACCTACACTACTGCAACAAGAAATACAGGAGCTCAATAAACCACAAGTAAAGAGATTGAAACAATAATCAAAATCTTCCATTAAAGAAAAGTAAGTACAGGACCAGATGGCTTCACAGGTGAATTCTATGAAACATTTTGAGAATTATCACCAATACTGTTTAAACTCTTCCCCCAAAAAAATGGAAAAGGAGGGAAAATTACCCAACACATTTTATGAAGCCAATATCACCCTAATACCAAAGCCAGATAAAGGGAAAAGTACAAACCAGTGTCTCTAATGAACATTGATGAAAAATTTTTCAACAAAATACTTGCAAATTTAATCTAACAACATATTAAAAGAATCACAGCCAAGTGGTACTTATTCTTGGTATGCAAGGGTAGTTCAACATAAGAAAAGCAATTAACATAATAAACCACATTAAGTTGAAGGGAAAAAAACAACTTTACTATCTCAATTGATGCAGGAAAGGCATTTGATAAAATCCAGCATCCTTTCTTGATAAAAACACTTCACAAGATAGGTATAGAAGGAAAGTTCCTGAACATAATAAAGGGCATATATGAAAATCCCATTGGCAACATATTCAATGGGGAGAGGTTGAAAACTTTCCCTCTAAGATTGGGAACAAGACAAAGATGCCCACTATCACCACTGTTACCAATATTGTGGTAGAAGTTGTAGCTAGAGAAATTAGGCAAGAAAAAGAAATAAAGGGCATCCAAAGTGGAAAAGAGAAAGTAAAACTCACTGTTCATAGATGACATGATCCTACATTTAGAAAATCCTGAAAAACCTACAACAAAGTTATTAGAGCTAATAAATGAGTTCAGCAAAGTGACAGGATACAAGAGCAACAAGCAAAAATCAGTAGCATTTCTATATAATAGTAATGAGCAAGCTGAGGAGGAGGTCAAGAAAAGAATTCCGTTTACAATAGCAACAAAAAAACCCTCAAATATCGAGGAATTAATTTAACCAGGAATGTAAAGGATATGTATTCAGAAAACTACAAAACACTGCTAAAATAAAGAAGACCCAACTAAATGGAGGAACATTCTGTGTTCAGGTATTGGAAGACTAAACATTTTGAAGATTTCAATACTACCCAAATTGATTTATAGATTCAATGCAGTACCAATCAAAATTCTAACAGCCTACTTTACAGAAATAGAAAAGTCAATTATCAAATTTATTTGGAAGGTATAGGGGTCCCGAATAGCCAAAAACATCCTCAAAAAGAAGAGTGAAGTTGAGGACTCACAGTTTCTGAGCTTGAAGTGTATTATAAAGCTACAGTGGTCAAAATAGCATGGTATTGGCATAAAGACAGACACATTGATAAATGGAATTGAATTGAGAGTTCAGAAATGCTCACCTCTAGCCAACTTTTTTTTGTTTGTTTTTTTTTTTTTTTAAGTACGGGGGCTGGGGATTGAACCTGGGATCTCATATGTGGGAAGCTGGTGCTTAACCACTGAGCTACACCAGTTCCCCTCAACTGATTTTTGATAAGCCTACTAAGTCCACTTTTCTGGAACAAAGCAGTCTCTCTAAATGGTGCTGGGAGAACTGGATATCCATAACCAAAAGAATGAAAGAGGACCCCTATCTCCCTATACGAGAATCAACTCAAAATGGATCAAAGACTTAAAACATAAAAACCAGGTTAACTCCTAGAAGATAATGTAGGGAAACATCTACAAGACCTTGTAGTAGGTGGGGGTTCTCATAAACCTTACACCCAAAACATGAGAAAAAAAGAAACAATTGATAAATGGGACCTCCTCAAAATTAAACACTTCTGCATCTCAAAGGACTTTGTGAAGAGGGTATAAAGGCAGCCTAATCAATGGGAAAAAATTTTTGGAAATCACCCATCTGACAGGGGTTTAATATCCATGATATAGAAAGACATCCTACAACTCAACACTACAAAGACAAATGACTCAATTGAAAAATGGGCAGAAGACCTGAATTGATATTTTTCTAAAGAAGAAATACAAATAGCAAAAAAACACATGAAAAAATGTTCAACATCACTGGCTATTAGGGAAATGCAAATCAAATCTATAATGAGATATCATTTCACATCTGCTATTAAACAAAAACAGAAAACTACAAGTGTTGGAGAGGATGTGGATAGACAGGAACTGTTGGTGGAAATGTCGGATGGTAAGGCCACTGTGGAGGACTCTGGCCGTTCCTAAGGAAGGTGAATAGAGATCTACCATGTGACCCAGCAATATCACTACTAGGCATATACCCAGAAGAACTGAGAGCAGTGACATGAACAGACATTTGCACACTGATGTTCATAGCGACATTATTCACAGTTGCCAAAAGATGGAAATAATCTAGGTATACATCAACTGATGAATGGATAAACAAACTGTGGTATATATATACGATGGAGTATTATTCAGCTGTAAGAAGAAATGAAAGCATGAAGCATGTGACAACATGGATGAACCTGGAGGACATTATGTTGAGAGAAGCAAGCCAGACACAAAAGGACAAATATTGTACAATTTTGCTATTAAGACTATAATGAGCAAACTCATGGAGTTAATAGCTAGAATATAAGTCACCAGAAAATAAAATGTGGTTAGAGAATGGAAAGCTGAGGTTTAATCTGTGCAGAATTGGTAAAATGTTGTTTGTAAGTGTTTTGAAATGAATAGAAATGGTGAAAGCACATCATAGGATTTTAATTAGTAGCTCTAACATATGGGTATGATAGTGGGTTGTTTGTTTTTTTGGAGTAGTGAAAGCATTCTAATATTGATTGAAGTGATGAATGCACAACTCAGTGATTATACCAAATGCCATGCCATTGATTGTACATTTTAGATAAATTATATGGTTTATGAACAAAAAAATAATAGGATGTGTTGGGGGAAAAAATCCACCAAGTGTAAGATATGGACTATAATTTGTAGTTATACTTTGATGATGCTCTTTCATAATTTGTTTAAAATACTTCACAACAGTGCAAGATGTGGGGTGATGTATGGAAGCCCTGTATAATGTTATGCATGTTTCTTTTGTAAGTTCACAACTTTTACTATACACTTATTGTTTATATATGTTCATGTATGATTGATATACTTCAATAAATTGTTTTTAAAAAGAAAAAACACAAAAACCACATTATTATAAAAATCATACAAAATACATATTATAATTTCAACCAGTCTTCATCTAATTTCATCTTATAAAATGTTTAAAATTTTCTACTTCCTATTTATTAAATATATTATTTTAAAAATAGCTGCCAGACAGACTAGCTTTTGGCAGAATAAAACTTTCTTTCAATTTATTTTAAGAGTTGGATCATGATTCTTCTCAAGACATGGATTTCCAATAAAATGTGTGGCTGAGATTGTCGAGGTGTTTACCAAATCCATTTCTCCTTCCCTTGTGGCATGCTGTTAGATTGCATCCCTATCCTCCAGCTTTTTGCCAGTGTTACTGGTTCTCGATACTGGAAGGCAGTGAAAGTGAGGCACACCAATTCTCTTCATGCTTACTGTCTTTTTTTGACTATGTGGAAGCCACATGTTGAAGGCAGCGGAGCCCAAGAGGGAAGGAACCTGTGTCCCTGATCACCATCTAGTTCCTTTTTGGACTCTATATTATCAATAAATAAATATTAAGCCATCAGTATTTGGGAATTTATCTGTTACAGGAGCTAGTATTACCTTAATAATAAATTTACTATGTTTAATAATTACCAATATGTGTATATATTTATCTTATGTCAATTATGTATTAATATTTGTAGTAATTCAATCTAGATGAAAAATTCTATGAAATTAGTCCCATTTATGGTCAGAGGAAAATAAGTAAAACTTTAAATTATTTTATATACATATATGATAAAATAAAACTTTCAGACAAAAATGTATTAGGAAAAAAATCTGGAGAAAATAGAATGGAAATACAAGTTCAAGGAAAAAAGGAAAAGATAAATTTTCTAAATTTTAAAGAAGAACTTGCTCATGTATTTTTTTTTTTTAAAGATTTATTTTATTTATTTATCCCCCCCTTGCTGCTTGTGCTGTTGTGTCCATTCGCTGCATGTCTTCTCTGTGTCTGCTTATCTCCCCCTTGCTGTGAGGTCTTGCTGCACCAGCCCACCGCGCCGTGCGAGCCGGCCTGCCCTCACAAGGAGGCCTCGGGACGCGAACCCGGGCCTCCCATATGGTAAACGGGAGCTCTGTCCACTGAGCCACACCCGCTTCCCTGCTCATGTATTTTTAAAGATGATTCTAAATATCTGAATTTCATTGGGTTCATTTAAAAAGTGATTTATATTTATAATTTTATTTATAAACATCAATATTTATAAAATGTTGGAAATTATGATCTTTGCAACCATTTTAATTTATGATAAAAGATTTTAGATGTCAACTTAGAAACCTGTGAGGGATCCATAGTTTATCAAAATTATTTCAGGGTGTTTTCAAGCAAAAATGTTTGAGAGTACTAAAGGATGGTATTTTAAAAATGCAGACTTTTCAGTTAAATATCCCTTCATCCAAATTCTGGTTCTGCTGTATGACTGGGCAAGTTAGGTAACCCATTGGCCCTATTCTGCCCCATTATTTAAATGAGAATATATGTAAAATGCTTATTATCTGGCACGGACCTGCTCTTGTTATTAAAAATCTTAAATAATTTTAAGAGGGAAAAATCAGTCACTCAGGTGAACATTAATTCATCAGGTCCTATTTTTCTGAGAGTGAATAAAAAATTAGGTACAGGGGGAAGAGCTTTATTTGGGAGAAAAGGGATCATTTTAGAACATGTAGTATGAGCCAAGGGAAGCTCTGTTACACGGCAAAATGGTGCTGAAATGGTGCTATTTGGGAGGAATCTAGGAAGGATGGCAAGGCTGTGTATGTAAAGGAAAAGTGAGAAGAAAGCACACATTTGTTTTAAGTTGCCTTGGTTCTAGTCAACTATGCAATTAAATTGTTCTAAAAATTTAAAGTTCTTTAAAAAGTTGCTTTTAAGTTGCTGTGATTATTTTATATGTACCATAAATAACATATACTTTATGAATCTCCTCCCTTGTGTTCCACATGACTCCTATTTTAATTAGGTCCAGAATGATACCAGAAAACTAAAAAGGCCAACTGCCAGCTGTTTTTTTTTCTATTATCATTTTTTTTT